>JAFHLA010000147.1:0-140972 GCA_021432705.1 Caranx ignobilis
AACAAGGGCAGAGACCTGGACAGAGGCAGGGCCAGAGACCAGGACGGAGGCCGGGTCCAGAGCTGGGACAGAAACAAGGGCAGAGACCTGGACAGAGGCAGGGCCAAGACCAGGACCGAGACCGGGACCAGGGCTGGGACAGAACAGGGCAGAGACTTGGACTGAGGCAGGGCCAGAGACCAGGGCCGAGGCCAGGACCAGAGCTGGGACACAATCAAGGGCAGAGACCTGGGCCGAGGCCGGACCAGAGCTGGGACAGAAACAAGGCAGAGACCTGGACAGAGGCAGGGCGGAGACCAGGACGGAGGCCAGGACCAGAGCTGGGCAGAAAACAGGGCAGAGACCTGGACAGAAGCTGGGCCAGAGACCAGGACTGAAGCGGGACCCAGGGCTGGGGCAGAAACCAGGGCAGAGACCTGGACAGAGGCCGGGCCAGAGACCAGGACCGAGGCCGGGACCAGAGCTGGGCAGAAACAGGGCAGAGACCTGACAGAGGCCGGGCCAGAGACCAGGACCGAGGCCGGGACCAGGCTGGGGCAGAAACCAGGGCAGAGACCTGGACAGAGGCCGGGCCAGAGACCAGGACCGAGGCCGGGACCAGGGCTGGGGCAGAAACCAGGCAGAGACCTGACAGAGGCCGGGCCAGAGACCAGGACCGAGGCCGGGACCAGGGCTGGGGCAGAAACCAGGGCAGAGACCTGGACTGAGGTTGGGACAGAGATCATGACTGAAGCTAAGACCAAAACCTGGACTGAGGTCGGGACAGAGACCAGGACCAAGACCAGGACTTCATCAGTCCACTCACAGGCATCCACAGAGACGTGGGAGCCAGGAAGTGAGACAGCTTCGGAGACTCCTTCATCAAACCACCATGAGACAACTGCTCAGAACTCATCCTCCCCCCCCCCCTCCTCCCCCTCCTCCTCAACTCTTCCACCTACAGCAGGACAGACAGATCCACCACCCACCACCTCCCGGACACCACCTGCACTCACTTGGTTTCTGCAGATCATCCCCTCACTGAGCACCACCTCTCCAATGGCTCCATCCACTCCTACACCCACCAGTCCAACTAACGCATCTCCACCCACGACCCCCCCCACCACAGCATTCAGCACTGAAACCACAACGACCTCTTTCCAAACCACACCCCGCCCTCCACAGCCAGTTCAACCACAGCTGCAGCTGCGACGGTGACAAGGAGCTCAAGAGTCACAGCTACACCTGTAAGTGCTGCTGCTTCATCTGTCGTTCTGAGGCCGGTCAGTGTGCTCATCAAGTTCACTATGAAGTCACTGAGACAACTTATTGTTTATTGACTTTTCACTTGTTTGTTTGTTTGTTTGTTTGCATGTTCAGGCCTCTCTGTAGAGTGCCCCCTCCAGACCAGAGGTTTGTCAGGTGAACCTGCAGCTCACCTGTATGATGTGATTTCCTGTTCCAGGTGTTCACCTCATCGGTTTCCCCGCTGCTCCGTGAACGTGACAGGGACCAGCTCCAGGTCG
This sequence comes from Caranx ignobilis, assembly GCA_021432705.1. Taxonomy (NCBI): domain Eukaryota; kingdom Metazoa; phylum Chordata; class Actinopteri; order Carangiformes; family Carangidae; genus Caranx; species Caranx ignobilis. The sequence continues at coordinate 1,506 of JAFHLA010000147.1, forward strand.
GACTCAGCTGTGGTGATGTTCACTTCTGGCACCCAGTCCTGTCACTTCAGTCTGGTTCTGGAGGAGGAGTCACGCTCGATTGACCCCGCCCACTGCAACCCATTCGGACAGACTGGAACCACCTTCATCTGTCGGATCACTGGTCTAGAACCTGGGACTTTGTACCAGTTCACAGTGGTTTCCAGTACAGACGGGGGAGGAGCAGCGTGTCAGTGCACACAGGTAAGAAGGTGTTACTCACTTGAAGTTCACTTGACTGATGCTACTGAGCACGAGTCACCATCAATCAGCCAATATGACCTTTGACCTCAGATTAATGTCATCGTATCACACTGTTACAGGCCACAAACACACACACAAACATAGGTGAAGGTTCTCTAACAATGGTCTTCATCTCATTTCAAGTGTTTGTTTCCACACCACCCCCCCTCCTCCTCCTAACTTCCCTTCTCATTGTGAGAGACAGGATGCAGGAGGTCTCACTCCTCCTGTTTTTATGAAGCAGATGAGAGATAGACTGATGCACTCAGTTTTCTCCTTTTTTGAAGATCGTAAACTTAGTTAAGACCTCAGAGACAACAATGATGAAGTTGATGATGAAGCTCATGATGAAGTTGATGGGGCCTCAAACACAGAAAAGGATTTTGCTTTATTGATCCGATCGAGGTTCTGATCAGATTCACTGGCTCTTCTAGAAGTTTGGTCTTTGGTCTCAGGTACTTGTGGTTACCATGGTAACAGCAGGTCCAGGACACGTTGTCCTCGACTGTCGGGGATCTGCCAACAGGAAGCCGTGAAGTCTCCACAGGGAGGAAGCCATTATGAAGATGGGTCAGAGGTCATTACTAACTCCACTTCCTGCCCCTCCCTCCTGGTTTTCTGTTTCCTCTCATGCCACACTGTCTCCATAGAAACGTCACATTCTCCAAGAAGCTGAAACAATCTTATCAAGGGCCCATCACTGGTACTGAAATTCACAAGACCGGATTTCAGACCTGCATGAACCAGGTCCAAAGAAACAAGGTCAGACAGGTCCTGTTAAAACTGACTGGCCTATCTCCTGCTAAGTCCCTTTTTTTTTAAAAAATTTTTATTAAAGTATATTTTTTTTGACGTTTTTTGCCTTTATTTGAGAGTACAGTGTGAGAGAAACAGGAGATGGGGAGGCAGAGGGAGGGGGAATGACATGCAGTAAAGGGCTGCCTGATGCGGGATTCGAGCCAGGGCCGACTGCAGCAAGGACTGTAGCTTGTGCATATGGGGCACCAGCTTAACCCACTGCGCCACACAGCGCCCCCTAAATCCTAATGTAAAACCTCACAAAGAAAACAATATGAATCAAATCGTGGAATAGGCTAATCAAAATCACCCCTACATAATTCACACATAGCCAGATGAGAGCTGAAAGACCATCATACTTTTTACTGGACCTCAATCGATCAAGGGAAAGTTGTATAATCTGAGACTTTAGATCGGAATTTTGAAAAAAGAGTCCAATCTCGCAGTGGTCTCCCTCCTGCATCTTACCCAGGAGGCGACACACCATCCTCGAGGAGCGCTCTGGGAGGGTCCACTGACAGAACGGGGCTGGTTCTCTGGACCTGGAGCCACAGTGACTGATTCTCATTTGACAGCTGCTGCAGTCCAGTCAAGTCACACTGCACTATGACATACCCCCCCCCCCCCCCCCCCCCCCCCCCCCACACACCACACCACACACACACACACACAGGGTTAGGTTATTTAAATGTGGTGAAATTCAGGGACACTTACAGCAGATGAAAGCCTGCAGCTCAGTCCCCTCAGCAGGCTGCGGCTCCACCGCGGAGCCGGCTGCGGCGTGCAAATATGAATATGAATTACTTTCTTAATCCCCAATTAAAATTCAATTGTCTGTCGGCTCATCTACCATTTACAGAGAGGTTATAGCATGATCACAGCCAACAGGACCCGAGGGTTAACAAGAACAGGTAAAGAACCAGGTCCAGATCCAGGTCCAACAGAATCAAGGATAGAGGACATTGCACTGTGACATCACATATGTAGGCGGAGCCTGTGTATTTTTAGGACTCACATGCACTAACATGTCGTCCTGGGAACCAAAACAAAGACCAGAGAAACTCCAATGACATCACACACAGGGGCGTGGCTTTGTTCTCTTGATTCTACTCCATTAATCAAAAATCTGTTTCCAGAACATTTAATGTCTCCTGTCTCCTCTCTCAGACCCAGTTGGTCCAGCCCATGTGGATGTCCAAGTGGACCAGGTGGACCAGGTTCAGGCTCGGCATAAAAGTCTGTCTGTGGTCCCCACTGATTCTGTGGTTTGAGGGTGTTCTGGTCTCGATCTGCCGGTCATGTGGATTGGTACGATGTGTCTCTGGAGGACACCAATTCAGGATCCACCCGCAGGACCAGGGTCATGGGCTCTGCAGCCCCCCAGTCTGGTTTCAGCTCCCTGGTCCCTGGTTCTCTGTACATAGTTAGTGTAGTGGCTACAGCCGGGAACAAGAGCGCTGCACCTGTTCATACCACAGCAGCTACAGGTGAGGTACACCTCCAGACCTATGACTGTGTTGTCTCATCTAGACCTGAAACATCTAGACCTGAAACATCTAGACCTGAAACTCACCAGTTTCTATTTCCATTCATTTGTTTCAATTTGTACTACAATATTTTTTCAATCGTACTTGTCGTTTAAACTCTCGCTGCTTGTCTCCCTTGTCCAGCTCCCTCCTCTGTCCGTGGTCTCCAGGTGGTGTCCTCCTCCTCACACAGCCTTGGGGTCTCGTGGCGGGGAGGTCCAGGCAGAACTGAGCGGTTCCGGTTCTGGTGACAGATCAGGACGGGATTCTGCTGAAGAATGTTACTCTAAAAAACACTGAGACGTCAGCTGAGCTGGACAACCTGCAGCCAGGGACCTCGTACACTGTCACTGTGGTAACAGAGGCTGTTGGTCTACAGAGCTTAACCTCCAAACAGGCCGTCACAGGTACATATTATGGGATGTTTTAAAGCCCCCGACCTTCTGTTGGTGATAGTGATAGTGAGGGTTCCTCAGAACTCGACTGGCTGCAGAGTTAAAGTCATGGTTGTTCTCTCAGTTCCTGCACAGCTCACAGGTCTGAGGCTGGACAACAACGGCAGCTCACACTCTCTGCTGGGCTCCTGGGCCTCACCTGAGGGGGGTGTGGACCACTTCCTGGTCACCCTGTCCGCTCATGGATTGACCCCCCAGCAGCGCCTCCTACCTCCCAACATCACCCAGGTGATGTTTGAGGGTCTAACCCCCGGTCGTAGCTACCAGGTCTCAGTCCAGACCAGAGTGGGAGAACAGAGCACAGAGACCATGATCAGGGGGAGGACAGGTGAGTCCGCACCTGTTAGCCCTGAGTTCTGTCTGCAGGGATACACCACCACCATGATGATGATGATGATGATGATGATGATGATGGTGGTGATGATGATGGTGGTGATGATGGTGTTGATGATGATGATGATGATGATGATGATGATGATGATGATGATGGTGGTGGTGGTGGTGGTGGTGATGTTGATGATGATGTCTTTCCCTCTGTGCTGAGGAGTTGTACAAATAATTTTCTATTTTATTGATCCCGCTCCCTCAGTGCCTGACCAGGTGTCGGCCCTGTCTTTGTCTCCTTTTGGCGGTGGTGATGGGACCCTGAGGCTCAGCTGGACGCCCCCCACAGGTGACTGGGATAACTACAGCGTAGTGCTGAGGAACGGTTCTGTGGTCCTGGTGAACCAGACGGTGGGTGGAGCCAGTCGACAGCTGTCATTCTCTGCCCTCGACCTTGGTCTGGTGCCTGGACGCCTCTACACCGCAGAGGTCACAGTGAACAGTGGCACTCTGGGCAACACGAGAAACTGCAACGGACGCCTGGGTCAGTTCATGTTCACAGTTGCTCTGCTATATTAGTTAATTGACTTATTGCTTTCCAGTTCATTTTTGCAGTCTTTCGCAGCACAAAGGGCCAGTGTGACATCACTCATGACATCACTTTCTTTTATCTAAAAACCATGATTATTAGGAGCAGGTGCATAATTAGCATCAGAATCAAAATGACCTCAGAGAGAAATTCTTTTGTTACAGCTGTACAACTGTTACAGCTGCAGGTAGAAGAGCAGTGGACAGGCATGAAGACGGACAAGTAACAGAACATTAACCTGTGACTGTGACAGGTGTGATGACTGCAGATGTGTGAATGGGCAGAGATCAGGTGTTGGATATGAAAACAGGAAGTTAATCTGGTGGACAGATGGAGAATGCCAGGTCTAGGTCCAGGTCTAGGTCCAGGTCAAAGTCCAGGTCTACGTTCAGGTCCAGGTCCAGAAGTGATTTGTTGCATTAATGTTAATCAACTCTGGCCCCACCCCCCCTGCAGCTCCTCCCCCTGTGCAGCAGCTGTTCGTCCATCACGCTGATGAATCCACTCTGAGCATCCAGTGGAGTGGACCAGAGGGCGAGTGGGACGGCTTCACTGCGCTCCTCAGACGGGCAGAGTTTGACACCGTGATGGCTAAGAGGATCCTCCCCTGGGAGTCCAGAGAATGCACCTTCAGTGACCTCACCTCAGGACGCCGCTACAGCATCACTGTGACGACCAACAGTGGAAACCTGAGCAGCTCTGCCTCTGTGACAGCTTGGACCAGTATGTCCTCAAGCCTTTATCCTCCTTGAAGTGCTGTCTCTGATGGTCTGACTGGTGTTGGTCTATCCACAGCTGGTCTGATGATGCTGTCTCTGTCTCCACTCCCTCAGCTCCGGCTCAGGTCAGCGGGCTGCGGGTCTCAAACCTTGGTACCACTGACAGTCTGCAGGCTGAGTGGCTCCGAGCCTCAGGGGACCTGGACTCTTACCGGATCCTGCTGGTCCATGACAGCAGTGTCATCAAGAATGAGAGTGTGGGGGCCAACACCACTGGGCTGAGCTTCCAGGCTCTAAGGGCGGGGGCTTTGTATAAGGTGGTGCTGACCACTGTCAGGGCCGGACACTCCTCCAGACAAATGGTGGCAGAGGGACGCACCGGTAAGAGCAACAAAAACTATATGGAGTTTTTAATATATGAAACCAAGATGATCCTTAAAATGACATTTAAATGCTCATTATTTATGTTAATGTCCTGATTTTCAGACAAAGGCAAAATGACCTGAAGTCAGTGATGTAACGTCACAAACAATAACAAACAATATTTCATACCAGTTTGTTTTTGACTGAGACAATAGACACACTCGTCCTCAGTTTGTGTGTGTGTATGTGTTAAACTAAAAGCAGGATATTATTGAAAAGCAGGAATTTTCAGGAAGTGTTGACAACAACAATTAAAACCTGTCAGAGACTTTTTGTCAGGGACTTCCTGTTGGGACAGTTTCCCTGAGAATTTCATGAAATACTTATCTGGAAAATATGTGGACAAATGTTTTCAGAGGCAAGAGATTGTTGTAAGTCATGATGTAAGCAGGGGGTGGGACATCAGAATGAGTGACAGGTACTTATGTTCTGACATCACAAAGTGAAAGCACAAGACCAGACCACGTGATGTCTTTGTTAACCTCTGACCATCTCCCCCAGTACCTGCTGCCGTTGGTGAGGTTACGCTCAGTAACAACGGTCGTATGGACTTCCTGAGTGTGTCGTGGCGCCCAGCTGCAGGTGAGGTGGATAGTTACCTTGTAGCTCTGAGGGACCAGGAGCAGACAGTCCAGGTTCTGGCTGTTTCCAAGTCCAGTCCAGAGTGTGTGTTCAACTCCCTGGTCCCTGGACGCCTCTACAACATCTCCATCACATCCCGTAGCGGCAGCTTCCAGAACCACACTTTCGTCCAAGAGAGGACACGTAAGTGCTGCATCTGCCCTTTTCAGAGTTTAAGGTGTGAGACAGGTCCCATTGAAAGTCAAACTTCACCACGCGCTCACCAACAGCAGTTGATGAACATGTGACACTGTTGTCATGACAACACCGTTGATATAAGCCTTTGTTCTCAGAGCCATCAAAGGTTCAGAACCCAACAGCAACCCACGCAGCCCGGGATGACTACCTGAAGGTGTACTGGCGCCCCGCCGCTGGAGACCTGGACCTGTACCATGTGTTCATTAAGCACAACAACATGTTCCTTCAGAACCAGACGGTGGCAAAGACACAGAGCGAGTGTGTGTTCCACGGCCTGGTGCCTGGACGACTCTACACCGTGCTGGTGAACACACGCAGTGGGAAATATGAAGCCAGCGCCTCCACCCACGGCCAGACCTGTGAGTGACCTCTGACCTCTGGTCTACCTGCAGGGGGTGGGGAGGTTAGCCTGGAGTATGATGGAGAGTTGAAAGGTCAATTAACTCAACTTTGAATCAACAGAGTTCCTACATAGACCTGAACCTGGTTCAGGCTCACTCAGTCACTTAAAGCTGACGTTGTTTGAGTCAGTGTATGGTCTCTTACAGACCATAGACTGTATATGACTTAGGCTGGTTCATGTGAAGCGTCTAAGTGTCCCATGATCACATCATCAAGTCAGTTTATGCCCCTCACTGTCAGTCAGCATGGACACTGACTTTACTTCAGGAAACCACTCACAGTTCAGAGCAACGTGAAGTCAAATACAGAGGTAGTCAGAGGCATCAGACCAGAACCACCCCCAGTCCCGGTTCTGGTCTGGCTGCCGATCTCGGTTTTGGTCTCAGTACAGATCCTGATTCTGGTACCGTTATCGGTTCTGGTCCCGGTACTGGTTCGGGTTCGAATTCCGGTACCGGTCCCGGTTCTGGTCCCGGTCCCGATTCTGGTCCCGGTGCCGGTTCTGGTACCGTTATCGGTTCTGGTCCCGGTACCGGTTCGGGTTCGAATTCCGGTACCGCCCCCGGTTCTGGTCCCGGTCCCGATTCTGGTTCCGGTACCGGTACCGATCCCGGTTCTGGTCCCGGTTCCGGTTTTGGTACAGGAACCCGAACCGGAACCGGGATCAGAACGGAACCCGAACCGGGAACGGTACCGGGACCAGAACCGGTAACGGTAACCGAACCGGTACCGGCACAGAAACCGGAACCGGTACCGGGACCAGAACCGGTACCGGTACCGGGACCCGAACCGGAACCGGTACCAGAACCTGAACCGGGACCGGGACCGGGACTCGAACCGGAACCGATACCGGGATCAAAACCGGTACCGGGACCCGAACCGGTACCGGAATTCGAACCGGGACCAGAACCGGGACCAGAACCGGAACCGGTATCGAACCCTAACCTGAACCGGAGCCCATTGTCACAGAAAGTCCTGTCCCATTCCTATCACAGCACCTGGACCCTTTCAGACTCTCACACTCAGTCACTTACAGCTGACCTTCAAGTCAGTCAGGATTCAGGGCCTGAGAGGCAGAAGGGAATTGGGCCCTTGTGTCCTCGCCTGGTCTTTCATGTTAATGGCTGAGTTTCAGTCTGACCTCATACAGACCACAGACTGTATATGACTTAGGCTCCTTCATGTGAAGTGTGGCAGTGTCCCATTGTCACATCATCAAGTCAGTTTATGTCCTGATCTTGGTCCTGTCCCATTCCTATCACAGCTTCCGGACCCTTTAGGCTCTCACACTCACTTACAGCTGACATTGTTCAAGTCAGTCAGGCTTCACGGCCTGAGAGGCGGAAGGGAAGGGGCCCTTGTGTCCCCGGCCTGGTCCGTCATTTTAATGGCTGAGGTCCAGCTTGGTCTCTTACAGACCATAGACTGTATATGACTTAGGCTGGTTCATGTGAAGCGTCTAAGTGTCCCATGATCACATCATCAAGTCAGTTTATGCCCCTCACTTTCAGTCAGCATGGACACTGACTTTACTTCAGAAAATTACAGAGGTAGTCAGAAGCGTCAGAACAGAACTGCCCCCAGTCCCGGTTCTGGTCCCGGTCTCAATTCTGATTCCGGTACAGGTCCCGGTTCTGATCCCGTTCCGGTTTTTTACCGGAACCCGAACCGGAACCCAAACCATACCGGGGCCGTGACCAGAACCGGACCTGGACCAGAACCGGAACCGGAACGGAACCGATACCAGGACCAGAACCAGAACCGGAACCCGAACCAGGACCAGAACCCTAACCTGAACCAGAGCCCATTGTCACAGAAAGTCCTGTCCCATTCCTATCACAGCACCTGGACCCTTTCAGGCTCTCACACTCAGTCACTTACAGCTGACCTTCAAGTCAGTCAGGATTCAGGGCCTGAGAGGCAGAAGGGAACTGGGCCCTTGTGTCCCCGACCTGGTCCTTCATGTTAATGGCTGAGTTCCAGTCCGATCTCTTACAGACCATAGACTGTATATGACTTAGGCTGGTTCATGTGAAGTGTGCCAGTGTCCCATTGCCACATCATCAATCCAGTATATATCCTTATCTTGGTCCTGTCCCATTCCTATCAGACCAAATCACATAGGTCAGACCAGATCATGTCAGGTCAGGTTAGGTCAGACCTAACTGGTCACAGACTGATTCCACTTCCTCCTGTTCCTGTAGTTCCTGCAGCAGTTCAGTCCCTGGTCCTGGCTGGCCAGGGGACAGAGGACCTAAGAGTTGTGTGGTCTGCTGCTCTGGGTGATGTGGATCACTACGAGGTGCAGCTGCTCTTCAATGACATGAAGGTGTTTCCTCCTATCACTCTGGGCAGCAGTGTGGGGGAGTGCGTCCTGTCATCCCTCACACCTGGACGCCTCTACAAGATTCTGGTGTCAACCTTCAGTGGACCCAACCAGAGGGCCCAGTTCATAGAGGGTCGCACAGGTCAGAACACAGATTCATTTATTTTTGCCTTTCTTGTGACATGACAGTGAGAGAGAGAAATTAAGAGCTGAATTAGGACGAAGGGCTCCACTAGGCGAGCCCCATGCTTTGTAAATCATTGTTTGTTTCAAAGACTGTGGGGCAGAGACTTACCAGTTCAGGTTTCAGAGTACAATGTATATATAAACCAGGTGAATCTGCATCCCTTCAGTTCCCAGCAGAGTGAAGAACATCCATGTCAGTAACCATGGAGACAGCAGCAGTCTGAAGGTGAGCTGGACGCCAGGTCAGGGAGATGTGGATGGGTTTTCTGTCTTTCTGTTCAGACAGAGCAGACAGCTGGACGTTCGCCGTGTCCTCAAACACCTGAACGAGGTGACATTCGGTTCCCTGCAGCCTGGACAGGTGTACGATGTGACGGTCCAATCTGTGAGTGGAGAACTGGTCAACAACAGCACCACCTCTGGACGCACAGGTCAGAGTTTCACCTGTATTCACACCTGTGCACACAACTGTACACATAACTGTACACTCACCTGTACACTCCCACTCACCTCCCTGTATCCAGTCCCCTCAGCAGTGACGGGGGTCCAGGTGGAGAACCTCCATACCACTTGCAGCCTCCTGGTGAGTTGGCAGAAAGCTCTGGGCATGGCTGATGGTTACCTGCTGCAGGTTCTGGACAGCAGAGGCAGTCTGGTGACCAACTCCTCCCAGCCCGCCAGATGCACTAGCCATAGGTTTGACGGCCTCACCCCAGGAAAGAAGTACCAAGTCCTGGTCCTTACCACCAGTGGGGGGGTCCACAGCCCAGGGGTCATAGGCGAGGCTCGCACATGTAAGAGTTGATGTTTAATACTGAAAACATTGTTTCAGTGTTTCCATAAGCAGTTTCAACTCTCAATCAAGGAAACAAAGACACAAAATCATGAAAAGAAAAAAAAATTAAATGATTTTAAAATAATAAAAGTCAAAATGTTGTAATCTAAGAAAATACATTAAAGATTAATAGACAAAGACATTAAAAAAAAGGGTGTTTGATGAGTAATCTTTGAATATTTCCAGATAATGGTCCTCCAGGAACTGATGTGTTTTCAGTCTGCAGCCCTGAGCCCTGAACCTGGGTGAATTTAAGTTTCTGATACTGAATAAAACTAAATGTGGTTGTTCCTCTTCCCCTCAGGCCCAGCAGCCATCACTGACCTGGCTGTTAAGACCAACACCACCAGCAGTCTGTCCTTCCTCTGGTCTCCACCTGAGGGTGAGTTTGAATTCTACGAGGTCTTGTTGTACAAGAGCGATGAGTTGCTGCAGGAGAGACGGCGTGTCCAGTCCAGCACTCAGCACTGCTCCTTCCACGGCCTCAGGCCTGGGGCCCCATACAGGGTGGTGGTCCTGACCCACAGCGGAGACCAGACCAACCAGTCCTCCATCTGGGCCAGGACAGGTGAGGGGATAGGTGGTGTGATTAAAGGTGTATTAGGATGATCTCACAGGTGTTGATCATTGATTGTTGGTCAGTCCCGGCAGCTGTACTGTCTCTGAGGGCCACAGTGGAAACCAGTCTGAGTCTCTCTGCGTGAATTGGGATCGGGGTCCAGGTGATCTGAGTGGGTACCTGCTGTCTCTCTACAAACCCGATGGCTTACAGCAGGCTGAGCAGCGTCTGGACCTGCACACCTCTGAGTTCGTCTTCTCAGACTTGGTCCCAGGTCGGCAATACCAGGTTGAAGTCCTGAGTCTGAGTGGAGACCTCAGTAACAGAGCCAGCACACTGGGCCGGACCGGTGAGGTGATCAGTACTATTGATTAATAAATTACATGTCAGTTGGAGACAATAGAAGCTTGACTTTATCCCCCCACCCCCCAAACAAGCCCCGAGACCTCCTTCCTCCTTCCTGTTCCGGGGTGTCACCAACACCTCCCTGGAGATCACCTGGAGTGACCCAGTGGGCTCCGACTACGATGACTTCGACCTGCAGTGGACTCCCAGAGACCAGCTGGCTGTCATCAACCCGTACCACAGCCGGACGTCCAGGAATCGTATCCTGGCAGGGATGTTCCCCGGACGACGCTACACCTTCAGCCTCCGGACCGTCAGTGGAGCCACGCAGCCTGGGGCCACACCCACATACAGCACAGCCATCCACAATAGCATCCGAACCAGTAGGTGGCAGCAGTCCACCAGAGGTCACTACATACACATGCTACACACAGTAGTACACACATCAACATACGACTGTATAATAATACACATTCTATCTGTTATGCACTGATGTAGCACCAAAAGGTTTGGGCTCTACCTCACATGGAAAGCACAATTTACACTTACACCACTGAGTGTTACTGGCTATCATAAGTAGTTAAAAAATATGAACATTTAATAATTACTATATAAATTAGTAAGCTAACTAACCCCAGTTACGTTAGCACATGGAGAAGACAGATGCAGGTTGATGTGCTGTCCTTGTCCAGAGAACTGCAGTTGTCCTGTCTCTGAGACCTTATGGCCCTTTTCCACTAGTACAACTCGGCTCGACTCACCACTTCGCTATGTGTTTTTTGCTTTTCCATTAGTACCTGGTACTTTTTTGGTAACGCCTCAGCCCAGGTTCCAAGCAAGCTGAGGTGATACTAAAATGCGATGTCAACCGACTGCCTTCCACTGATTGGCCACATTGTCATTACTGGAGGAGTCACGAGCACGATGTCCGACATAAGAATCAAACACGCTCTTTTTAAAAATACACTGGCGACAGCACCCACTGATCTGTGCTGAGACTGTTGTTGTTCTTTCATGCGAGTTAAATGATGGATGTGTAGAAAACCACACCATGGTAATCAAGTTGCAGACGAGTGTGTTTGCTGACTGACAAGCGGATTGAAAAGAGAACTAGATGATGTAACTGTAGTAGCTGTGCTATGATGACCCCGCCCACGGTGAAGAGGAACTATTAAGTACTCAGCTGTAATGGAAAATGACCTAAACTGTGTTGAGGCAAGTTGAGCTGTAACTGTGTTGTGGAAAAGGGGCATCAGGGTCGTTCTGGAGAGTTCCTTGGTTCTCACCTCAAAGAGTTGTTGCTTACTCTGCCGTGTGGCTCTGTTGCTTGTTAAACCCAACCAGCAGACCTTGTGTTGTGCTGGTTGGTTGGCTGTTGCAGCAGCTGCTGGACTATTGTCCAGTGGTGAAGAGCAGGGAGAGAAGAGAGGGAAGAGAAGACTCTTTTTATATGGCCTACTGACATCAAAGGTCCTGAGCTGTGCAGTGACCAATGGTATTTGAAATTGCAAATTTCACACCTAGGTGTGAAAAGGTGAAGGATGATGGGAGACTGAGTTCAAAGGCTTTCCTTTGTCTGTGGAACAATGGAAGCCATGTGGTCTTGTCCTCCCTTTTGAATGAGCTGTGGCCCAACATATCTACATATCTACAAACACCATTATACAGTTCTGTCAGACCAGAACCTTATCGGCTATACAGTCATCGGTCTGATCGGGTTATTGATATAATCCATATGAGATGGTGACTATTGATAATGATGATGAAGATGCATTCGTGGTCTTGTGACTCTCCTTCTGTTATCATTATTGTCTCCTGCTGTAGAACCGGAGCCAGTCCATGGCCTCCACTGTCATCCTCAGAGCTCCACCTCCATCTCCTGCTCATGGGCATCCCCGGTGGCAGACTATGACTCCTACACTGTTGAGTGTCTGCACCAGGACTCCCAGATGCTGGTCTACTCCAGACGCACTGGCCGAAACTCCACCTCCTACATCATCACCCAGCTGGAGCCACACAAACCCTACACGGTGTCTGTGAAGGTGATCTCAGACCAGACCACCAGTGAGGAAGCCCAAGACACCGTGGTCACAATGATTGACCGTAAGGGGGCGGGGTTTAAATACTAGCTGAGCTGAATTATAGAGTCAATAGACTCAATAGAGTCCAGGACTCTATTGGCCAGTCAAGTGTCTAATTAAGGTTTCTAAAACACCTGATGTGACCTCCCCAGGTCCTCCTGTCCCCCCAATCAGTACCCGAGTGAGTGACACTGTGGTTACCAAGTCCTCCATCATCTTCAGGTTCAACTGCAGCTGGTTTAGTGACGTCAATGGAGCCATCAGGTTCTTTGCAGTGGTGGTGACTGAGTCCGAAGGTACAGATACCCTGAGCAGACCCTACTCAAATCTACACAGGCTACATACATACATTTCAGTAGCACTAGTACCTGTACAGGTACTTCTGGGCTCTGCAGACTCTGATATGTTTCCTATCTTTGGTCTTCGGAGGTGCTGGTAACGAGCAGCCAGACCAGCACCACCCTCTGCCCTCCTACTTGGACTACAGGTCCAACAGCTCTGTCAGGTACTACCAGACCAGTTACTTCCCCAGCCGCTGCAGCCAGGGCCCTGAAGGCCCCCACAGCTTTGAGATCAACGTGGGGACAGGGATGGCAGCCCTTGGGGGGAACTGCAACCACAGAGACGCAGGTCCAGAGACTGGGAGAGACCTGAGTCAGTTCTGTGATGGACCGCTGAAACCCAGAACGGCCTACAGGTACTGATGAAGTCCACGACCACAGTCGATTTTAAGTTCCACTTTAAGTTTGAAGAATATTAATGAACTGATTATTCATCAACGTCAGACTGTAAAAACGTGTCCTATCTCTGATGATGAGACATCTGTCCCTGCTGAACAGGCTGATGTGACAGATGTTGTCGAGAGTAAATAGTAAATACAGAGTGTTCTCAGGTGTTTGCTATCCCCCCAATAACGGCTGTTTGTCCTGCAGACTCAGTGTCCGAGCTTTCACACAGCTGTTTGACGAGGAGGGAGGTGATGTCACCACCAACTCGCCGCTGTTCACCGACACGTACCTGTCACTGCCTGTTGTCACAGAGGCTGGTAAGAAAACACTTGTGCTACTGACAGGGATCAGGATGTAGGAGGATGATAAGTCATGTGACTGTTTGTCTCCACAGACCCACTGATTGGCGTCATTGAAGGCGTCAGTGCCGGACTGTTCCTCATCGCCACTGTGGTGGGCGTGACCACTCTGCTGGTCTGCAGACACAGGGCCCGCAAAGTGTGAGTATGTAACGTGCCACAGTAACGAGCTGCAGTAATGAGCCGTAGTAACAAGCTGCATGACTGTGTTTCAGTGTCCAGGAGAGAGCAGGAGTCAGGATGAGCATAAGGAGAGAGAGAGCGCCATCAGGAGGTCACCTGGGGGTCAGAGGGTAAGAACAACACAAGAGTTACATGATAATATCTCGCTCTGTTCTATACATATAACCCTAATCCTACCATACATTTATATAACAATATGCTCTGCTGTTTACTCTTCCTCTTCCTGTCATCTCCAGACATCGTCGTATCTCCAGGTGAGCCCTCAGCCTCCTCACCCTCTCCATACCTGTCTCAGTTCTGCTTTTTAACCCTCTGCCTCTTTCAGTCCCGTCAAGATCGTCCACTTCGAGTCGCACTACAACAAACTCATGGCTGATTCCCACTACCTGCTCTCAGAGGAGTATGAGGTAATGTACACCTACAGGAAGAGGTGGTGGGCAGGGGTTGGGGTTGATGACAACCTGCTGATCCCAGTTCTGGTTCCATCAGGATCTGAAGGACGTTGGTCGCAATCAGCCTCTGGACTCTGCTCTACTGCCAGAGAACCGCGGGAAGAACCGCTACAACAACATTCTGCCCTGTGAGTTGGGAAGGGCCAGTGGGTGGTGGTGGGGTCAGTAGGTGGTGTGGTGTCAGTGGGTGGTGGGGTTGGGGAGGAGGGTAGTATGAGTCTGGGTCTGAGCCGAGTCTGTGTTTCTGTCCAGACGACTCCACCAGGGTGAAGCTGTCCTACGTAGATGATGATCCCTGCTCTGACTACATCAATGCCAGCTACATCCCTGTAAACCCCCCCATACACACACACACACACACACACACACACACACACACACACACACACAGAGTTGTTGACATCAGCACTCCTTTGTGTCCAGGGAAACAACTTCCGACGGGAATACATTGCCACGCAGGGTCCACTGCCAGGAACCAAGGACGACTTCTGGAAGATGGTCTGGGAGCAGAATGTCCACAATGTGGTGATGGTCACTCAGTGTGTGGAGAAAGGGAGGGTGGGTAGTGACATCACCACACACACACACAGCAAGGGGGAACCTCATTGATCCTCCATCCGTGCCATTCCTGTGCCCGATGTCTTTGTGACCTTCTTATTCTCTTCCTACAGGTGAAATGTGATCACTACTGGCCCTTTGACCAGGATCCTCTGTACTACGGAGACCTAATTGTCCAGATGTTGTCGGAGTCTGTCCTCCCTGAGTGGACCATCCGAGAGTTCAACATCTGCAGCGTACGTGATTTAGATAATTTGTCCACCAAGACATCTGGGTTTTTCTAAAATCTGTTTGTACAGAGTTCAAACTGTGTTTTTACAGTGCAAATCGAATGATGTTGAACTGAGACACCTGAAATAAAAGAGGCAGAAGATGCTCTCCAAATACACAACAATCTACACAATGTGTGTGTGTGTGTGTGACAGGAGGAGCAGCTGAGCTTCACTCATCTGGTTCGTCAGTTTCACTACACGGTGTGGCCTGACCACGGAGTCCCAGAAACCACCCAGTCCTTGATTCAGTTTGTCCGGACTGTCAGAGACTACATCAACCGGACTCCTGGATCTGGACCCACCGTCATCCACTGCAGGTACAGAACCAATACACACTTTGTACTCTACATGTCTGAACTACAAATACTAGTGTCTCCATAGCAACCTGCAGGTGACTGGATTCATCAGATTAGATTCTATCCTGTGTTAAACTCTAGTCTGGTGTGTGTGTGTGTGTGTGTGTCAGTGCTGGTGTGGGTCGTACTGGGACCTTCATTGTTCTGGACCGAGTGCTGCAGCAGCTCGACACCAAGGACTCTGTGGACATCTACGGCTCCGTGTTCGACCTGAGACTCCACCGCTCACACATGGTGCAGACTGAGGTAGGATGTGTCAGCAAAGCATCATGGGAGATGAGTGTGTGTGTGTGTACAATTGCACAGCTATTTGTTTTTGTTTCTTTAACCTGTCCACAGTCTAGAGACCTGTGATGTCAGGTGGATCAGAGGTGGATGTGTTGTTGTTGTTGTTGTTGTTGTTGTTGCCCTGTTTCAGAAAACAGGCTTAAAGGTAGAGTCTGGAGGTTTTTGCTCAAAAATAAACACTAGAACATCTAGTCCTGCATGGTGGTGGCTGTGTCTGCAGAGCCCCCTCCCCCTGCATGTATTTTGGTCTTTTGCTTTGTTTTGTTGTGCACGGGGACATTTCTGGGTGGAGAGTTGTTGTTTTCTCTCCAGCCAATGACAGAGCAGGTGAAGTTCTGTGCAGCATGAGTAGGAGGGCTGCTAGCCCCGCTAGCTCTCCCAGATGCCATCTGCCGTGGCTAACACCTGCTAGCTCAATGCTAACTTCTGCTAGCGGTAGCAGCTAGCATCCGCCACAAGCACCCGCTTCCCAGCTCACCATAATGACCCTCATACTCATCGCAGCTTAGCCCTTGAGGCTCCCGTTACCAGTAACAGCCAGGTATCAGTCTGCGGCTCCAACGCTTCACTCAGACTGTATTTCCTTTTCTTTGACTCGTCCTGACTGTGGCTGTTGCTGCTGCTGTCAGGGGCAGGAGGCTGCACAATTGAGCCCGAGAGGAGGGGCCCAGTTTGAATGTTTTGTTTACAAAGTGTAATGAACAAATCTCCAGACTCTACCTTTAACAAACTTTGAGTTAAACCTGAACTCTGGTTTAACTAACCCTGAACTGTCCAACTCAGAACTCAGGTGAGAACAGTTAGTTCAATTAGGTCTGAGTTAGTTTGACTCTGAGTTAAGCTCACGCACGAGATGAAAACTCTTCATCAATCGAACAAAGATAACATTATTCACCATGGCAACAAGTGAAAAAAAGCCCTGCCCCTCTCACTTCTCACCGGTGGAGTTAGGCACGTTTATGAAAACCAGTTCTGGTCCTGGTCCCGATACCGGTTCGGGTCCCCGTTCCGGTATTGGTCCCAGTACAGATCCCGTTTTGGGTCCTGGTTCCAGTTCAGGTTCAGGTACCAAAACAGTACCAAAACCGGAACTGGGACCAGAACGAGTACCGGTACCAAAACCATAACCTGAACCCGAACCGGTGCCGGGACCAGAATCGGAACTGTTACAGACCAGGCCAGGGACATAAGGGCCCAATTCCCTTCTGCCTCTCAGGCCCTGAATCCTGACTGACTTGAAGGTCAGCTGTAAGTGACTGAGTGTGAGAGCCTGAAAGGGTCCAGATGCTGTGATAGGAATGGGACAGGACTCTCTGTGACAATGGGCTCCGTTTGGGGTTAGGGTCCCGGTGCCGGTACAGGTTCCAGTTCCGGTCCTGGTCCCAGTCCCGATACCGGTACCGATTTCGGTTCTGGTCCCGGTACTGGTTCGGGTTCCGTGTACTGAATATTGTATTGTTGCAACGGCAGCTGTGGGGGGGGCAGCAGGGTCTTAAGTTCCCCTGTAAAAGGCTCTGACCCCCCCTCGAAATTATATGACATCTGTCTGACTTATACTGTAGGTAACGGCTCCTGTGTCGTGCAATTGGATTGGCTGGTTTGCACACAGTTGCCCCCAAGGTTTGATGTGGACGTTTGTCCTTGGTGCACAGCCACGAGTTAAAAATGAGTGAGAGTGGACGATGGCGGTGGCGGCGATTCACAGACACCTTCCAGTGCAGTGTGGAGGATATAGTGATGGTGCCAAACATGGAAAATGAGGATAAAGGTATGGTATCCGCAGAGGATTCGTTTTCAACCGGAGCGTCAGTTTGAATTACGCTACATATTGTTTGCCTAATATTATGTCATTTATACCAGTAGTATTTTAGCTGGTGTATGTGTGTGGCATGGAGATCAGAGGAGGGAGAGGACAGAAGTCATGGAGAGGAGTTTAGAGAAGTTTGGAGAAGAGAGGATGACAGGCGTGGAGTGAAGGAAAGAAGAATAAAGGATGACAAGAGTGGAGTGAAGGAGAGGAGGAGTGGAGTGGAGAGGTGAGAAAGAAAAGAGACTACAGAGTCAGTGAGAGACAGTGGTGAGTTGATGAGGAGCCTGTAACAGATGATTCTGTAACATTGCTTTGTGTCACCATATTCAACTCCACACTGCTCCAGTTGTTTCTGTTCACAGTTACACTGCTGTGTAAATCCACAGATGCTCTCTGTGGTGATTTTTATTGTTGGTGCTTGTTGTTCGGCATTTGTTCATTCTAAATACAGGGAGTTAAATGTGCTTGTGTTGTTGTATGATGAACATTTAGTAACATGCATTTCACTTCTGCAGCCCATGAGCCTGGGATCAGTAAACCTTATGTCTGTTGCAGTATTATTTGTTGGTGTTTGTTGCCTCAGAATTCACTTGCCCCCCTATAAACAATCAAGCTCCCTCATAGCCCCCCCCCCAGTAATAATTCTCTGGTGCCACCACTGTGTTGTTGTTTCTGTGTACTGAGTGTTGTTGTTGTTGTGTATTGACTGCTGTGTTGTTGTGTGTCCTCTCAGTGTCAGTACTCATACCTCCATCAGTGTGTCAGAGATGTTCTTCGAGCCAGGAAACTTCGCTCTGAGCAGGAGAACCTGCTCTGCTCCATCTATGAGAACATGAACCACAGAGGTCAGTAACACCACAGTGACATCACAGTGACATCATCATGAAACTCATGCTGACCTGTGTCCATCCTTCCTCCACAGAGACGCTGAGCTCCAGGCGCTGACCTCATTCTGACTGAGACGTTGACTGAGTCAATTTATTTTTCTATCACTGTTTATATCAGAGAGAAACTTTATCAGTATTTATGTAACACACCTGCACACACCTGGACACACACCTGGACACACCTGGACACACACCTGGACACACACATGGACACACACCTGGACACACACATGGACACACACCTGGACACACACATGGACACACACCTGGACACACCTGCACACACATGGACACACCTGGACACACCTGGACACACACCTGGACACACACATGGACACACACCTGGACACACACATGGACACACACCTGGACACACACCTGGACACACATATGGACACACACATGGACACACACCTGGACACACCTGCACACACATGGACACACACCTGGACACACCCCTGCACACACACTTGGACACCCCTGCACACACCCCTGCACACACACCTGGACTGCACCAGCTAGAGCCAAACTACACCTGAACTAGCCCAGGGTGTGTGTGCAGGTACAGAGCTGTAGACACTGACACACCTGGATGACACAGAGAGTTCAGTGTGTGTGTTTGTGTTGTTATCAACATGTAAGATAATATTGTAATAACGTGTATTTTTACTTCAGTTCATTAAACAGCTGAGATGAGTTCAAGTACTTTCTCTGATTATTCATCAACATGGTCACACTACACATAGTACACACAACACACAAAGTACACACAATAGTTTTGTTGGCAGTAGTGTGTGTATTTCAGTCGTCTGTGTTGTGTTCACAGTACTCTGTGTATTTCAGACCCCCACCCCCCCGTGTCCCGTACTGCTCGGGCCGCGCATGCGCAGTGCCGCGGGAGTTCAGCACATTGGAAGTGTCGGAAGTTTAGCAGCAGTGATTTAGCCAGACAGGCTAACATCGGAGACTCGGTCCCACCGTCAAAAACTTGGTTTTCTACCACGAAAACGTGCGTTTGGACGGAGCCCCCCACCCCGCAGTGAAGCACGGAGGAGAGCCAATGGATTTAAGCCGTTTTTCGGAGTTTGATTGGCACAGGCGGGGCCGTTAGAGAGCTTTGAAAGAAGTTGTGATTGTTTTTTGGCGCTCTGGCAGCGTAGAGGAAAGATGGAGGATCTGCGGGTGTAGCAGCGGCTAACGTTAGCTGGCTCCTCCGTCTACTGCCAGCGTCTGTCGGGGACAACCACGAGCTGCTTTTCCGCTGTGTGGAAAAGACTGGCCGCAGTGATCGAACGCGCTGCCGGGTCCTGGTGAGTACGGAGGAACGGGGGGGGGCCGTGTTTTCACGGTTCTTTGCGGGCTAGCGGGCGGAGAGCGTCGGTGTGTGGGAGCTAACTGTAGCCACGGAGCTAATCAGCAGAAGTGAGCGTTAGCTTATTGAAGCTTAGCTTCGTGCTAACTAGCTGCCATTACACACAGTGAGGTGACTCACACACACACACACACACACACACACACACACACTTCTGTCACTTCGGTAGCTTCAGTGTGAGTTGATCAGTTGAGTTAGTGAAGTTGGGTCTGAACCACAAACACACGAGTTTAACGTGAGTTCGTTGTCACGGTGACGGCTTCACGCAGCTTCGTGTTTTTCTGGTTCAAACGACTAAAAAGGTAAAGAATTGATTTTAACTTTGATTCTCAGCGAATCAGCTGATTCTGATCAGATGATTGATCTTTGGATCATTGATACAGTGAAAGTCTCGGTCTTCACTTCCTGTTCAGTTGAAATCCTCCGAAAACACAACAGGAAGTTAAACTGTTAATCATTGATCATCGTTATTGATTATTAATGACAGGCACAATGAGATCTGACTAATTAATTAATCACAATACCTATTGATAAGAGTTTCATTAATGATTGATTGATCTCGTCAGAGTTAATTATCAGTGTATTAATTCAGATGATGAATCAATTAAGTCAGCAATTACTCATCATCTATCTAATCAATAAATCCATTGATTGCACTAGTGAGTCAATGTGTCTGTTCTTTATTGATAATCTGTATCTCAAAAACAAGGATTTATTAAAATCCGATGAGCGGTCATTGATCCAGACACACTTATTATTGATTGATTGGTTGATCAAAAGAAGTTAATCATTAGCTGGTGTAATAATTGAAAATGTTTAAGTCACTGACGTCACCGTGTGGTTGCTGTTGTCACCGTGACGTCACCGTGTGGTTGCTGTCGTCACCGTGACGTCACCGTGTGGTTGCTGTCGTCACCGTGACGTCACCGTGTGGTTGCTGTCGTCACCGTGACGTCACCGTGTGGTTGCTGTCGTCACTGTAACGTCACCGTGTGGTTGCAGGTCTCTGCTGGAGGATCCATTAAAGCATGAGTATCCCTCAGACTCTGAGGATGGGATCAGAGAAGCCGGAGGCAGGATCTAGGTGAGCTTCCTGTCACATGGTGCAGTGACGTCACAGTGATGTCACAGTGTTGTTGTGGTGCGGCTCTGAGCTGTGTTTGTGTCACAGACATCACATGGTGCTCTGAAGAAGCCATGGGTAGCTGTCTAAGCTGTCCAGAGAAAGAGTCCATCCCCGATAATCATCAAAGCAAGTTCAAGGTGAGTCCCACACCACTCTGACGCCGGCAGCCGATGGGTCCTCATCCTTTGATGTGTTGGGCCACGCCCTCAACGTGAACGCTATCAGTGATGTCAGAATGCCACACAATGACCTATCTCTGCATGCAGGTGATCAACGTTGATGACGATGGGAACGAGCTGGGCTCAGGTGTGATGGAGCTGACCGACGCCGAGCTCGTCCTCCACACCCATCGCCGTGACGACGTCAGGTGGCCTTACTTATGCCTACGGCGCTATGGCTACGACTCCAACTTGTTCTCGTTCGAGAGCGGCCGCCGCTGCCAGACGGGCCAAGGTACACACACACACACACAGGCGACTGCATGTGAGGAGTTCAGGGACATCTGTAAATTTCAGCCACAGGGTGATGGTACCTGCACAGGTGAGCGCAGTGAGCTCATTCGTGCTAATGATTATCAACTGTTTTAATTATGTGGCGTTCATTGAGACGTTGCTGCTCGACAACCTGATGAAAACGTCACGTCTTGGTGGCTGCATTCAAGTGCTCACATGACTTTCTGTTACCTCCTACTGACTGGTGATGTCATCGTCTCCACGGTGATTCTGGTTCACCGCATGTTTTATCAACCTCACTTGTACTCACCTGTCCCAGTACTCCAGTCATGGTCTGCTGAGGTCAAGCCCCGCCCACACAGGGTGTCCCTGGTAACCATGTTTCCTGTCTCAGGTATCTTTGCCTTCAAATGTTCCCGAGCCGAGGAGATCTTCAACCTGCTGCAGGAGGTGATGCACAGTCACAGCATCAGTGTGGTGGAGGAGGCCGTCATGGAGACACACACACACACTCCTGCAGGTACACACACACACACACACACACACACACACATCCCTGTGACATCATCATTTACAAGAAGTGACACATACCTCCCTCCCCAGCTCTGGGGTACTCTGTTCCCTCAGTTCCTAATGGTGTGACCAGGATCCCATCTGTGGGGGAGGCCCCTTCTCACCCCTCCAGTCGTCACCCGTCTGTGGCCAGCACCCGTCTGCCATCTGTGGGGGAGGAGTCGACTCACCCTCTGCTGGTGGCTGATGAAGCGGTGAGACTGATCATCAATAACAATCAATTACAAGTCGATAACCAGGTCTGTGTTATGATGAGTGTAGACCAGGTCCTGATTCTCCGACCAGGTCTCGACTGACCCTGTTGTCTGTGTCCAGGTCCACACCTACGTCAACACCACCGGTCTCCTGGAGGACCAGCCCAGTCCTCTGACCGTCACCACCCCGCTGGAGAGTCCCACGTCTCCACAGTCTCAGTGCCCTCCCACCCCACCACCTCCTCCCAGGGTCCGTGCTGAGCCGCCGGCCCCGCCCCCCCAGCCGGAGCCCCAGGTGCTGCTGGAACCTCAGGGGGTGCGGTTTGTTCTGGGCCCCACCCCTGTTCAGAGGCAGCTGATGGAGAAGAGGCAGCAGGAGCAGAAGGAAGCTGAGGAGCTGCCAGAGACTAATGGCCATGCCGAGGCCCCTGCCGAGCCAGGCCCCGCCCCCCCACACTCCAACGGCTCCTCAAACTCGTCGACGGCTCCTCGCCGCCACCGCCCGCCCCCCCTTACTCCTGACCTGCAGAATGTCAACAACTCGGCCCAGCGACGCACGGCCCTGCTGGACTATGAGAACCTGCCAGCGCTGCCTCCTGTGTGGGAGGCCAGGAAGCCGAGCTCGGAGGAGGAGGAGAATGGCGGCGGAGGGGGCCTGAAGACGCCGTCACTCAATGGCTACAACCACCACCCCCACCACCTGCTGCACCACTCCTACTCCCACCCTCTGTCCGCTGCCCTCGAGCCGTCGCATAACTACGTCAACACGGAGAACGTGACGGCGCCGCTCAGCGCCCATCGGCCGGACACAGCCCGTCGCCGTGCCGACGGACCCACCATCTTCAACTTTGACTTCCGCCGGCCGCCGCTGCCGGGCCACGCCGAGCCGCCCAAAACCCTGAACTACATTGAGGTGGAGATGGACGGCGGCGCCGGGAACAAGGGCGCCTCGGATGGCAGTAACCCTCACACCCCCCGCACCCCCACCTCCCCACTGCCCCCCACCACCCCCACCCGTCGCACTGAGCTCTATGCCCTTATCGACATTGAACGCACCGCCGCCATGTCCAACCTGCAGAAGGCCCGGCCACGGGATGACGGCACATCGCGCAAGACAAGACACAACAGCACAGAGCTGCCCACCAAAAGCACTGCGTGACCCCCCCCCCATACACACCTCCTGGTGGACCCCCACCCTTCGCCTTCCTGTTGCCCCACCACCTTTTCCTGTTGACCCCCCCCCAACCCCCACCCATGGACGGAGCAGCTGTTTGTCACAGCTACGGACTCCACACGACTTCCTTTGAGGTCACCAGCTCAGGTCGACCTGAGGTCACAGAGCGGACGATTCTCTGAGTGACGACGACGATGATGTAATAGACTCATTCCTTATATGGTACAGATCAGTATTACTGAACAAAGCATTCCATTTAGCCTTTTATATGATTCACTACAAGCTGCTGTCACTCACTATCACACAGTGTGTTACTGTACAGTAGAGCTGCACAATAAATGACTGTGTTTTTACCTGGACTGGAGTGTGACACACACACACACACACACACACTGTTCTCATTCACATGTGTGTGGTTTTCACTACAGGGCTTAAATTCAGTCACTTATTAACTCACAATGACGCTTATCAATATTATATTTTCTATAACTGAACTTGGATTAGATCTGGTTTAACTCTGGTTCTACACAGTTTAACTCGACACACGCCTGTGATTATGTCAGAAGTTGTTCTGAGCAGGGGGTGGAGCTTGTCATAGGTGGGAGGAGTTTGATAACAGATTTAAATATCTTAAACTACATTTTTGTCTATGAAACATAAATTGGAAATTTATCCTCACCAACAGGAAACACAACACAGGTGATGTTAGACAAAGTATTACATATAAATAAGTAAAGTAAATAAGACCTGGGGGGTCCTGGGTGTATAAGTCTGGGAGCTGATGTGATCTTTCCAGCCTGGTTCAGGATTTGTGCCAGTTGGTTGTTTTGTCTGACTCGATGGTGAATGTCAGGACACACTCGCTCAGTGAGGTGAAGGTCATGGGTCCTGTTAATTCCTATAAATTACCATTAATTCCCATGGAAAATATGTGAATTAACTGTAAAATGTTGGTAATTAACACAGATATAAACAGATATTAACACTGATACATTTAATTGAACAAAAAAACCTGTAACGTCTGGGTTTTAAAAAGCAACTTTTCCATTGGACACAGTCTTTTATCTTTAAACAACATATACTTGTAGCATTAGTAAATTTATTTAAAGTTAAATAAGTAAATAAATGATTAAACTCTTAAAAAGCAAATCAAAGGAAGTGTGCATGTGATAGCACAGATTGTGCGTCCATTAAATCTGGTTCTTTTAGCCAAGATTATGGTCAAATAGGTTTTCCTCAGCCATATTCAAGGTCCCTGTGAAGAGCCAGTCTTCACTTTTATACATTTCCTGTTAATTCCCATGGAAATTTTGGGAATTTATTAGAATCTCACACTAGGTCAGCGAGGTTTCCAGGTCAGTGTCAGAGGAGAAACCATTTACTGACCTCTGACCAACACTGACATTGTAATATTTACATGTAAATGATGACATCATCAATCTGCATGTTTACTGGCTCCTGTAGAGGAAATAGTGACTTTCAGTCACCAGGTGGCAGCAGAGAGCAGGAGGACCAGGGGCTGCTTCAGTGTGATGGAGACACCATTGCACAGGGGGTGGGGTTGGGTGGTGTGACCAGATGTTCACAGAGGGTGGGGCCGGGCAGTGTGACCAGCAGCATTCAGAAGGACTGGACAGTCTCTGTCATGTCCACACAGCACGAGCTGTCAAAGTGTCTGAGGTGGACGACAACAACACAACACCAACAACAATAAACATCAACACAACAACAAGAAGTCAGGGTGGAGCTGAGCAAAAGAATCTAAACAGATGTTTCAAACCTCTGATGGTGAACGATGTCTGAGACACATCACTAGGACCGCCTTCTTTCACCTGCACAGTATAGCTAAGATCAGGAATATCTTCTGTGATGTGATGCTGAGAAACTGGTCCACGCATTTATAACCTCTACGCTGGACTACTGTAACTCTTGTCAGGATGTCCAAAAACCTCCAGTCTCCAGCTGGTCCAGAATTCTGCAGCGAGGGTATTGACAAGCTCCCAGAATGCAGGTCTGTTAGTGACCCCCAGTATTTCTAAAAACAGACTGGGAGGTAGAGCCTTCAGTTACCAGGCTCCTCTATTATGGAAGCAGCTCTCTCCATGGGTCAGAGAGGCAGACACTCTTTCTACATTTAAGTCCAGGCTGAAGACCTTCCTCTATGACAGAGCTTTAGTTAGGGCTGGCTCAGGTAGCCCTGATCCATTTTATAGCTACACTGCTATAGGCTTATTTTGAACTGTCATTATCCGTTGCACCTTGTAGTCTGGCCTTGGTGTCTCACTGTGTGTTTCCACAGATCTCTTCAGAGCTCTATATGGAAGTGACGGGGAGGAAAACTCAAACACCAGCCGCCTGAACCAAACAACAGATAATCGGACATGAGCTGACGTGTCCTTTCTTTGTTCTCACCACATGGTGAGAACTTTTTCTTGTGGCGTTTGCTCCAGCACTGTCCGGCACGCCTGCTTGGTGAGCAGCAGTGAAATGGGTCCCTGCCGGCTGCTGTTTGGGTTTTCACCAGTATTGCAATTTATGAAGATTCATAACATAATAAAAATAAAGACTGGTTTTTGGTATGATCTGGTGTACCGCACAGCCCTACAAGAGAGACAACCTTTGACCTCCAGATGTGGTCTCAACATCTGGAGTTTAGTGAAGCTTCATTAAATAAACAGTTTGATCAAGAGAAATGTTTTATTTCTTAATTTACAACAAAATCATACGAGTAAAAAAGATACAACATTCTTCTAGAAAACAAACACTGTCATTGTGGCGTCATCGTGGCGTCTATCGAGCAAGGAGACGGCGTCGACTTGTCTGATCCACCAGACGATGAAACTCATCCAGTTTGTCCCGAACTTTGATGTAAACCTAAAAACAAAATGTTTCATCAACACAGAGCACTGGTGTCGGAGTCACAGGTTCGATTCCTTGAGGTGAAACATCTGTCACATCATCCTGAATCTGTTCCAGATGTTCAGATCAGCACCAGGCTTTTATTGTGGAACCACACAGGAAACTGTTCAGATCAGGATTAAAACCTGTGGCTTCAAATCAATAAAGGCTTCATATGCAGACATTCTGTGAGTGTGTGTTGTCAGCAGGAAGTGTGGACTCACACAGCTGTTGGTCTGAGTCTCAGTGAGCGCCTGCAGCAGCTGATCGATGGACGTGTATGGGAGCCAGACTGGAGAACAGGTGGCAGAGAGCGGCCTCTGAAACACACACACACAAATTAAAGTCAACAACTTTGACAGAATCACTGTGTGCGTGTGTGTTACCTGAACATACTGTAGTGCACAGGTGTGTGTGTGTCTGCATTAGCACCTCTGTCCTGATTGGTCAAGACAGGTCACATGTGCACCATCATCACCTCTATTCCAAAGTACTGGTGTCCTCGGCCCAGCAGAGCGTCCACGTACTCCAGGACCAGATCAGCTGCAGCGTCCAAGAGGTCGAAGTTCAGGTAGAGACGCAGCAGAGACGCAGCGTCCACGGCCTGAGAGCAGAGAGCATGATGGGAAAATCACACAAAGCTGCTGAAGACACACACACAAATACACACTGCCTGATTGGCTGACCTCTCACCTTGTAAGACTTGACCAGCCAGTCAGGCAGTGGCACTCCGTGTGACAGCAGCTTGTTGATGACACATTGGTGATGTCGTCCGTTAGAAGACGGGTACCTGTCCAGGTAGGAGGACAGCAGCCGCCATGCCTCGTCTGTGGCACTGACAACCCACCAACAAATCAGGACTGATTATTGATTATTGCAATTAATTCACATTGTGATTTCAACCTGTCGTCAACCTGTGAGACACACAGCACAGGTGATCAATCACAGGTATCGATCAAGTTCAAACCTGGACTCTTTGGTGTTGACGACTGACGACAGCTGATTATCAGCCAACCAGGTCCATGCTTCATTCTGAGTCTCCTCCCCCCCGAACTGAAGCCTGACACACCTGAGCAGAGACACGATGACGTCATCAATGAACACACACACACACACACACACACACACACACATTCCTGTATGGGCATCATAGTGAGGTCTGAGACAGTGTGCATCCAAAGTGAGGACCACCCTTTCTGCACCTGAGCAGAGACACGATGACGTCATCAATGAACACACACACACACACACGACTCACTTGAAAGCCAGTCCCTCAAAGACCGGGGTCAGACTCAGGTTGAAGGTCTGACACAGAGACAGAGCCGAGTCAAAGAGTCCGGATTGGACCAGCAGAGCCACCATCTCCACCGCTGATGCACTTCCTGTTGACACACAGACGAAAACCATCAATAATCAATCCATCATGAGGGGAAGTGGAGGAGCAGGGCGTAGAGGTGTGTACCAGCGATGGCGGCCGACGGCGGGTGGTGCTGGGCGAGCGTGAGGCGGCTCCGTGACAGGACGTACTCCTTTTCCAGATCTTTGAGTTCCAGGATTTCGACCTGACGTTTGACTGCACAGAGGACAGAGGACAGAGGACAGAGTGACACACTTTAGGCTCTGCCCACAGCAGAAGAACCGGCCCCCACTGTTTGTGCATGGAGAGTGTACCAATAAAGTTTTGTTCAAAGAGGAGCTCTGACCTGGTTCAGAAGAAAATTCTCCATCTGAGTTTCTCTTCGGAGACGCACCAGGACGCTCGTACTGCAACACACAAAGCAGGTGAGCAGGTGTGTGTGGTTATGAGCAGGTGTGTGTGGTCGTGAGCCGAGGTCTGTGGTTACCATGGCTCCAGAGGCGGGCTGGACGATCCAGGCATACTCTGGTCTGATGAGGCGGAGACAGTTGAGAGCAGCCAGGTAACAGTTCACCTGTTTCTGAAGACCAAGACGAGTCCGGACCTCACGACCCAGACGCATCCCCAACTCAAACATCACTGTGCCCGCTGTACGCACACACACACACACACACACACACACACACACACACACACACAGAGTTTCCATGAACTGCCTTGTTTTCAGACCTGTCCATCAGTTGATGTCACCAGCACAGGTGTGCGTACCTTTCCTGTAGTTGTGTCTGTTGATGTGGAAGGCGTACAGCAGCTCATAGTAGTTGTGAGCCAAGAGGTCCAGACCTCTGGCCCGAGACTCGATGATACTGACAACCTGATGGAGCAACAACAACACAGTCACACTCTGACAGGTGACGCAGGTCAGAGGTCAGAGGAGTGATGTTGTACCTCGTCGTGCAGGTTGACGTAGGAGAACTGGACCAGATCCTGGAGCTGAGAACGTTCACACAGAACCACCACCAGCTGACGGAGGCAATCAAGCTGCCTGTGAGACCAAGACTCAAGTTACACCAACAGGTGTGTGTGTGTGTGTGTGTGTGTGTGTGTGTGTGTGTGTGTGTGTGTGTGTGTGTGTATATACATGCTGCTGTCTGGGTTCTGAGTCAGAGCTTCGTAGGCTTCACTGTTGTGACCCAGGTCCAGATGATGTTTGAAGATCCGAGTCCAAAGAGCCGCCTGAGGACATGTTCAGGTCACATGGTCAACTGGAGATAAAACCTGACTCTCACCTGTCACCTGACCGTCACCTGTCACCTGACTCTCTCTCTCAAATTGAATCGAAGGCAACTGGACTTGTATTTGTCTGTGGAAGACGTTTCGCCTCTTATCCAAGCGGCTTCATCAGTTCCTACACATCAGTCTCTCTAGTCCTCACTAGTCTGACCAAGAAGGTGGAGTAGGACCCAGGTATTTAACCTCTTGTGGGTGGGTCCACCGCAGCTCACCTGACCCTAACGACTGTCGTCCACATGAGACCACAACAATGGTCAGGTGAAACCAGTACTTTCACAGGTACTTTGGTGGCCCCACCCACAAGAGGTTAAATACCTGGGTCCTACTTCACCTTCTTGGTCAGACTAGTGAGGACTAGAGAGACTGATGTGTAGGAACTGATGAAGCCGCTTGGATAAGAGGCGAAACGTCTTCCACAGACAAATACAAGTCCAGTTGCCTTCGATTCAGTTTGAGAGAGAGAACAGTGACCTGGACGAATGAGAACATTCACAGACCTGTCACCTGACTCTTACCTGACTGTTGACATCACTGGCGGCCTCTGTTATGGCCACAGACGCCAGCTGGATGACCAGCTCAGGTAAACCTACGTCCTCCAGCAGCCGCAGCACCTGAGGTCACAGAGAAGTCAGAGGTCATAGAGAAAACAGGTTTACCCATAGGTTCATTCATGACACCTGTGCACGTGTGCTGTCTGAACTCAACGTTCAGTGGTTCTGACCAGAGAACTGGACTTGGTACAGACGAGACCACACCAGACCACACCAGACCACACTGCAGTAGTCTTGTGTGGTCTGGTGTGTGTGTTGGTAAAACGACCAAACACCTGAGTGATCGACAGAAAGAAGAAGAAATCCACAGGACAGAGGAGCAGAGTGTAGCTCTGGAGTCACAGTGACGGTCCAGCAGTCAATCAGATCACTGTCATTGATCTCTGTAACTGATGACTGTCAGTGACCTCATCATAATCAATCAGCTGCTCAGTCTGACCTGCAGAGTTTCACCTCCTCCTCTCAGCAGGTGTTCAGGTGCTCAGTGAAGAATGTGTGTCTTTGTAACCCCCTGAACTTTGACGTCACTCTGAGCAGCTCTCAGTACCAGGAGTCTCTGTGAATACAGACCAGGGGGACCAGGTGTTCAGGTGTGCTGCACCTTGTTGTAGTACTGTAATCTGGGGGTGGGGGCAGCTTCTTCCTCCTCTGTGCTCGTCAGTCTCGTCAGAAACTCCTCCTTCTCCACCTCCGTCGCTGCCTCCTGGAAACACTGCAGAGCCTGAAGCAGAAACAACAGGGAGGA
The DNA here is from genome assembly GCA_021432705.1 of Caranx ignobilis. Lineage (NCBI taxonomy): Eukaryota > Metazoa > Chordata > Actinopteri > Carangiformes > Carangidae > Caranx > Caranx ignobilis. The sequence goes on from JAFHLA010000147.1 coordinate 31,782, forward strand.
TTGAGTGGTGGAGCTTCACTACAGGTGAACACTCCAGTTGTCAATACCCACCTTCTGGCCCTCCCCGTTGGCCAGGTAGCACTGACCCAGCATGAATCGACAGGAGCCGATGTTCACCTGACACCACGGACCAATCAGCCTCACGTACTCCTGAGTGAACAGGTGAGTGGACAGGAGAACAGGTGAGTGGACGGGAGAACAGGTGAGTGGACAGGTGAGAGTGAAGCAAGGTGGGTCTACCTGCAGCTGTGTGTACTGGCAGTTGGCCATGAGACACTCAGGAAACTGGAAACCTGGGTTACTGGGCCAACTGGGAGAAACCAGTTAAGGAGAACAGACAGTTACACACAGGTGAAGACAGGAAGTCAGCAGCTGACTGTTTCTATGGAGACCATCTGTGGATCCAGGTGAAGGATACAGCAGCTGAGCAAGCAGGTGAACCACACTGGAGACCATGTGGGTCCAGAGGAGCAGGGATGGGTTCTGCTGCTGACTGTAGATCTGAGACATGATGGTCCTCCGGGCCGACGTCTGGTAGAAGAGCTCCACCACAGTCTGAGGACTCAGCACTGACACACACACACACACACACACACACACACACACACAGTGATAACTAATCTGACTCTTCAACATCTGTCCAACAGCTGTAATTAAACCTCTATAAATAAGACACTGCTTAAAAATGACAGACACACAGACAGAGACACAGACAGAGACACAGAAGAAGAAGAAGCTTTATTGTCATTGTACGATACAAGGAAACTTTGTTTAGCAGCAGCCTCTTGTAGCAGCTACAGAATCACCTCCAGAACATGTGCTTCAGCTGGGAGCAGCAAGGTCTGCAGCTCTGAGGTTTTACTCAACCTTTGCTTTATTTTGTTGTGTTGTTGTATGTTTTTGTCGTATCTTGTCAACTACTGATGGACACTTCTGTGGGGAGAGGAGATTCTTCAGGAGAGGAGCTTCTGTCATTGAAAATGGAGCAAGTCTGGAGGAGGCCACCCTGTTCCAGCTGGATGAGGAGCTGCTTTCATGGTTGCTGTGCTGGAGGTGCAGAGGTTCAAGGCTTGGAGGTGGAGATGTACTGTAGGTCAACTCTCTGCTCAACAAGAGTGATGAGGAGCTGGAGATATAGATGAAGATTTTTCCAAATCAAAACAATACTTGTGAACATCCCACCAACGACTACTGCTGAAGTTCAGTGTGAAGGTCTCCATGAAGTCGACTCTCTCTTCACTGCAGGACGGAGACATATAGAAGATCCTTTGTACCTTCAGCATCAGGCTTCTTCATTCTTCTGCAGATGGTTGATGAGCTGACAGACACATGAATTTCCCTTTGGGGATCAATAAAGTCATTTGTACTGTGACAGCCAGCTGTCCACACCCTCGTCGCCACCCCCAGTGTGCTGTTCGTACCCGATTCGCCGGGGCGGTAATGGCGCCGTTTTTATTCTCCGCCTCACCTGACACTCAGGTGGCTGCTGAAGAGAGAGAGAGAGTGTGTCGTGGCGGCCTCGGAGCTCCTATGCTCGTTATCCCGAGTAAGAAAAGTGAGTCGTTAATCCTCACCGTTTTCACCACCACCATCAGGACACGACCTCCAAATCCACCGCTCCTGAAACAGCATGCAGCAAATCCACTGCTCAGCCTCTTCTGGAGTTCCTCCACGCATCTCCTTCCACTGGACTGACGAACTGACTCGACGCGACAAACTGACGTAGGCCTGCTGCCCTGCACCGCTCAGGTACCGAGATGATTTTTCTCTCTCTATTGCAAAGAGGTTTTTTTCCTCGGCCTGAGTCGGTTTTCTTTCCAGTTTCCAGTTTCCCTTTGTGTTTGAAGGATTTTTTTTTCACTCTCTTCTATGTTTTTCTTTAATAAACCAAACTGTGTTTTCATGAAAATGTCCATGTTCTTATAAAACCCGGGGAGCACAGTCTTCAGGTTTGTTTATGTGTTCACCGTGCTCTGTGTAGTGTCAGGCACTTCTATTCTTTTGTACAGTGCTTTTCCTGTATAGATTGAAAAAGTATCTTAAAAACTAAATAAAAATAATCACCAGCTAGGATGAAGAAACCCTCTGGGTTTGTTCTGCTGTCTGCTGGTGCCGTCGTGCAGCCTGCACATGCTGCACCCATTAGCTGGCGGTTGGATACACACAGCAGCTCCCAACACAGGTGATTTGTCTGGGCAGGTAGAACTAACCCTGCACTTTAACAGCAAACACTCCAGGTCTGGACAGCAGCGTCTCTCAATCAACAGCCTGTCAGTAAACAGCCTGTCAGTAAATCAATAGCCTGTCAGTAAACAATAGCCTGTGAGTAAATAGCCTGTCAGTAAACAGCTTGTCAGTAGATCAATAGCCTGTGAGTAAACAGCCTGTCAGTAAATCAATAGCCTGTCAGTAAATCAATAGCCTGTCAGTAAACAATAGCCTGTGAGTAAATAGCCTGTCAGTAAATCAATAGCCTGTCAGTAAACAGCCTGTCAGTAAATCAATAGCCTGTCAATAAACAATAGCCTGTGAGTAAATAGCCTGTCAGTAAACAGCTTGTCAGTAGATCAATAGCCTGTGAGTAAATAGCCTGTCAGTAAATCAATAGCCTGTCAGTAAATCAATAGCCTGTCAGTAAACAGCTTGTCAGTAAATCAATAGCCTGTCAGTAAACAGCTTGTCAGTAGATCAATAGCCTGTGAGTAAATAGCCTGTCAGTAAATCAATAGCCTGTCAGTAACTCAATAGCCTGTCAGTAAACAGCTTGTCAGTAAATCAATAGCCTGTCAGTAAACAATAGCCTGTGAGTAAATAGCCTGTCAGTAAATCAATAGCCTGTCAGTAAATCAATAGCCTGTCAGTAAACAGCTTGTCAGTAAATCAATAGCCTGTCAGTAAACAGCTTGTCAGTAAATCAATAGCCTGTCAGTAAACAGCTTGTCAGTAAATCAATAGCCTGTCAGTAAATCAATAGCCTGAGTAAATAGCCTGTCAGTAAATCAATAGCCTGTCAGTAAATCAATAGCCTGTCAGTAAATCAATAGCCTGTCAGTAAATCAATAGTGGTTTCTCTGGGCAGGTAGAGTGGTCTACCCTTTAACAGGAAACAATCCAGGTCTGGACAGCAGCGTCCGTGCGCCAGCTGTTCATAATATGGACACATACGCCCCCCCCCCCCCCGTCCTACCGGAGTCTGATGTGTGATCTGACCAGAAGACCGCGCGGCCTGCTAGCTCTACGGCTCGGTCTGGGATGTTTTCATGCAGCCAGGTCTCCGTTATCCCCACGATGCAGCTGTCCATCTGGTTGTTCACACTCCTTAGTTTGATCTCAACCATCTTGTTTACCAGGGAGCGGGCGTTGGCGCGAAAAGAAGGGAATCACTGGTTTATGTGGAGTCACAGTTCACCTAGCTCTAATGCTGGCTCGCTTGCCCCAATTCTGCTGTCTTTCACGGTGTCATCACCGCTTCCTCCTGGTCTGTTCTCGCCGGCGTATCATCTCCGGGAACCAGTTGAAACCTTCCGGGGTCCAGCGGGTCCAGTGTTGTCTCAGGCTGATGAGTTTGGTTCGGGTCTAAGTGATTGTCATAGAATAGCTGCTAACTGAAGAAGGGTGCCAGGCCGCCGTGCTTACACGCGCCGCCATCTTGGATTGGACTAGACACAGACTATAGACACAGACACAGTCACAGATAGACAGACACAGAGACACAGACTGTGGCTGCCATCACAGGTGTCACACACCTGTCCACCCACAGGCTCTGCCTCTTGAGCTCACTCACCTGATCTGTTGGAGAGGGGAGGGGCGTCCGACAGCTCCAACACGGTCAGGTGCTGCAGATTGGCGTCTCTGATGGGAGGTCAAAGGTCACGGGTCAATTCGTTAACATTTTGTGACACATTCATGTTGATGAAGCTGCAGCTGTGTGTGTGTGTGTGTGTGTGTGTGTGAGCTCACATGATGTCCACAGGGATGGAGGAGGCCAGGCTCTGACTGACATGTTTGAGGAGGTGGTAGGAGGAGAGGAGGTGGGAGCTCCGAGGAATCAGGTCTTGCTGGAGCTGCAGCAGCTGGGCCCCCCCACCCAGGAACACCTGCACACACAGGCAGACACGCAGGCATACGCACACGCACACGTCCGCACACACACACACACACACGCGCATGCATGAGTGTCTCAGTGTGTCTCAGAGTGTCTCTCTCCGAGTGTCTCAGTGTGTCTCTGAGTGTCCTCACATTGTCCCCCAGGCGCAGATAGAGCTTCTGCAGCAGCAGCAGGTCTCTACAGAACAGGGCTCTGGTCATGGCCATGTGAGCGACGGCCTGGCAGACGATGGAGACGGCCGAGCTGCTGCCGTACAGCTGAGACAGGCTGATCCTCACGTCCAGACTCTGACCTGTGAGACAGGGACCAGGGATCAGTCGTCGTGCCAATGTCCATGCTCTTTACAGACAGAACCACAATCTTACCGGAGGAGACGGGTCCTTCTGCTGAGACCTCCGTGTCTGTCTCCAGGTCCAGTTCCCTCAGCAAGACCATCATGGCAGCGATCGGGTTCCTGACGTCCTGTAGTTTGTTCTGGACGTCTTCGATGACATTCTCACTGCAGGACACAGGGACATCCTCATCATCATCATCCTCATCATCAAACTCCTCAGTAAATCAATAACCTGTCAGTAAATTAACAGCCTGTCAGTAAATGAATAGCCTGTCAGTAAACAGCCTGTCAGTAAACAGCTTGTCAGTAAACCAACAGCCTGTCAGTAAATCAATAGCCTGTCAGTAAACAGCCTGTCAGTAAATCAATAGCCTGTCAGTAAACAGCCTGTCAGTAAATTAACAGCCTGTCAGTAAACAGCCTGTCAGTAAACAGCTTGTCAGTAAATGAATAGCCTGTCAGTAAACAGCCTGTCAGTAAATGAATAGCCTGTCAGTAAACAGCCTGTCAGTAAACAGCTTGTCAGTAAACCAACAGCCTGTCAGTAAATGAATAGCCTGTCAGTAAACAGCCTGTCAGTAAATCAATAGCCTGTCAGTAAACAGCCTGTCAGTAAATCAATAGCCTGTCAGTAAATCAACAGCCTGTCAGTAAATCAATAGCCTGTCAGTAAACAGCCTGTCAGTAAATCAACAGCCTGTCAGTAAATCAATAGCCTGTCAGTAAACAGCCTGTCAGTAAATCAATAGCCTGTCAGTAAATCAACAGCCTGTCAGTAAATCAACAGCCTGTCAGTAAATCAATAGCCTGTCAGTAAACAGCCTGTCAGTAAATCAATAGCCTGTCAGTAAATCAACAGCCTGTCAGTAAATCAACAGCCTGTCAGTAAACAGCCTGTCAGTAAATCAACAGCCTGTCAGTAAATCAATAGCCTGTCAGTAAACAGCCTGTCAGTAAATCAATAGCCTGTCAGTAAATCAACAGCCTGTCAGTAAATCAACAGCCTGTCAGTAAATCAATAGCTTGTCAGTAAACAACAGCCTGTCAGTAAATCAACAGCCTGTCAGTAAACAGCCTGTCAGTAAATCAATAAAGTAATGTATCTGCAAGACAGAGAAATATAGGGTTACCCTAACCCTAGGATCCTTTGAAGTTATTAGTGTCAATACTTAATTCGCTCAAATTCATGAATATTCATGAGGTAAAAGTTATTCTTCTGATTCAAGTTGACCCATTTTAACATAGACAGGTGACAACAATCAGTAAACGATGAGTTAACAAGGACGCTGACCTGTCGTTGGACAGCAGCTGCTCCAGGACCAGATCAGCTGATCTCTCAGGTGACTCTAGATGTTCCACAGCTTTCTCCATCTCATACGACATCTCACCTGAGACGGCATCACTGAGCAGTCGCAGGCACTGGACCAGCTGCAGCACATCCCGACCCAGGTCCATGTCTGAGGACACACACATGCAGCCTCTGACTCATTAATGTCCAACAAACTCATTTGGACCAGATCTGGGTACGGAAGTCCTGGTATGGGTCTTGTTACCTTCAGTGATGGGCGTCTCCTCCTCTGACAGCAGATACTCGTCGTAGGACAGATACAGATGATCCACAGCAAAACACGGGAGAAGGAAGGAGACCAGACCCTGAGACCAGACCAGAGACTGGGTCAGCACCAGAGACTGGGTCCCACATATATACACACACACACACACACAGGCAGCAGCAGCTCAGGTGTGGTCCTCACCTTCTTGAGCAGACAGACCAGTCCTGTGTGGGGGCTGACACTCAGACCCAGAGACATGGACTGGGCCTCCTGGTACTGCAGACAGCAGGCGTAGAACCTGGACCAGAACTCCACCTGTAGCTGCCGGTACTCCTCCTGGGAGAACTCAAACTCTGTCACACTGCTCTGCAGCTGGAGGGGGGTGGAGTCAGGAAAATGAACTCTAAGACTTCACATGATCAGATTCTTATAATCATTAATAATTGACATGGATAATTACCTCGGTCTCCACGGCAACTGTCACCTCCTTCTTCAGATTTTCCCACGATGCATCAGTGATCTTTCCTGAGCCGCGACGATAGATCTGAACACAAGACCACACCCAGCATCATGTGATGTTGTGAAGGCCACTCCCACAGTGACATCACAGCAGCAAGTGAATCTCACCTGTAGAGCTTTGACGATGGCCGAGGCCGTAAAGCGCAGCGGAGAGAAGAGGACATCCAGGTAGGTCTCCTGTCAACAGAAGGCCATGATGAAACCCCCACCCCACCACTTATAAACCCATGAACCTCGCCCACATCAATAGTTTAAATGAAGGTTTAATGAGAGCTCCAAGGTCACCATGACAACCACAAACATCTGTTTAACACACTGCACCAACATGAGCAACAAAAACAAAGCATAGGTGCAGCTCTGACCCTGCTCTGGGTCCTGATCTGCACTGGTCTAAGTCCTGGTCTGTAATGGTCTTACTCTGGGGTCCTGGTCGACTCCTATGTGGACTTCTTCCTCTGGTGGAGGCTGAACAAACACCTGGTTCCACTGACCCGCTGTATTACTGGAACACACACACACACACACACTTAATAAATTTGTTTTACATGAAGTGTGTGTGTGTGTGTGTGTGTGTGTGTGTGTGTGTGTACTCACTGTTCAAAGTTAATGTATTTGACCACAGTGGTGTTGGAGTCATCGACCCACAAAGCCCAGATGTCAGTGGAGGTCAGATGAAAATCCACCAGAGTCTCCTGCTCCACACACACAATTGTTGTTGTTGTTATCATCATCATCATCATCATCATCATCATCATTACATCAAACAACAGTTTCACTCTAAAAGCTGTCAAGACTTCATAAACAACAACAGAAACATTACAGTTCAATGCAACCTTATTCCGGTGGGACATAAACAGGAAGTGATGTCACACTGAATCAGATGAAAATGTTTGATGTGATTCCAACACCAAGTCCCCGTCTGTTCACCACACAGGTGAACAGACGTACCTGTGTGGTGAACACACGTACCTGTGTGGTGAACAGGGTGGAGATGTGCTCCAGGCTGTAGCGGCTGTTGTCAGTGGCGACGAGCTGCAGCACGGTGAACTGTCCTCTCTGAGGGACGGCCAGGTAGATGGACAGACAGAGGCCGGTGGAGGAGGAGCAGGTGAGCCTGAGACGGTGACCCTGGCCCGACAGACGCTTCACCCCCCGGCAGGCCGGCATGTAGTCCAGCACATCGGCCTCCAGCAGACACGCCTGCTCCTACACAGGGGAACAGAGTTCAGCTAATGACACTAACAACCGTCAGGGCTAATGTGGGGCTGATGAGGACCAGGTCCTGACCCTGAGGGACCACATGCGCAGTCTGTGGTCCTGGCAGAGGGCGAAGATGAATGTGTCCTCCTCCAGCTCCCTCACAGCCAGGCTGAGGACCAGGTCTGCTGGACTCTGCTCCCCCCGGATGGCGCTTGGCATCCAGCCCGACAGCCTCTGCATCATGGAGCTCCTCTTCAGCTCCAGCACCGACACACCACCTGCAGGAAGATCCACAGCTTCACATGTCAGCAATGCACACACGCACACACACACACACACACACACACACACACACACAGCTCACAACAACAACAACAAACTCTAATCTGAAGCTAATGAGGCTTCAACTGTTTGACGATGACACACTGACACTGTGGATCTGGATCTGACTCTGCATGTGGATGTGTCCCAGTGTTTGGTCCCTGTAGTTATAAGCTGCGTCCCAGTTCAGCGGCTGCAGCCTTCGGAGGACGCAGCCTACACGGTCTACGGGTTAGGGACGACCACCATGTCAACAGTTGGTAAATGTGACAGTCTAGTCTTCAGAGCGTTTCCTGATTGTGTCAGAACATAATCAACTTCCTAACTTTGAACAGTTGAAAGTGGTGTTTTTTACACTTCCAATAGCTCCTCAGTTCCTCACCTCTGCAGCCAGCAGAGCCCTGCTCAGCGAGCGACCACGCCTCCAAGCCGGCTGCAGAGCAGGGCTACCATGGCTACAGCACGGAGCCGCCTCAACGTTCAATAGCTAGCATGATTGGTGGCTAATAATAACGGCACGCAAAGAATCTCATTGTATCCCACAATTCACCGCGGAATGTAGTGGACAACCAACAGTCACTAACCAGGAAATATATCCCTTCATGCACTGCGGTCGCAGATCGTTTTCATGATCGCAGTCGGCGTTGATTTGGAACATTTGCGATTTGCAATGTAATAACGTAATTAATGGCTCGGCGGAGTGGTGTCCAAAAGCGTTTTTTCATTTTACTAGTGAGCTCACTATATTGTCCTCTGTATGGAATTCACTACATAGTGAGTAGGGAGTAGTGAATGAGTGAGTGACTTCGGATACAGCCTATGAACCACTGCTTCATCCTAACCAGCTGTTTTCTCTCTCAGGTACAGGAGCCCCCGGGCCGTGCCTGGCTCTGGTTTCAGGTGAGCTTGGACAGGGTTTCCTGTACCTAGCAGCAGGTGAGTTGGGGGTTTACCCTGAGAGTCGTCGGGCGGCAGCGTGACCACCATGATGCCTCCTGCAGGTGAGGCCAGGGCGTAATGAGCCTCCCCCTGGAAGCTGAGCCAGGCCACTGAGCAGCTGGGACACCCGGTCTGACCCACCAGGCTGGGGATGGTGGCGCTGTGAGCCGGGTCCTGCAGACTGAGCTTCCCCACGTCAGTGAAGACGGACTGCATGTGGAGCTCGGTCACCAGCTCCTGGAGGAGAACCGCAGGGTTTATTTTGAAAACCAATGAGTTCCAATCTTTAATCTATAATCTGTCAGTGTCTGACTGATCTGAGCTACATAGACGAGGACCGGTCCAGGTCTGGTGACGGCTCAGTACTCACACTGCGGTACATGCGTGTGGGGTGGGGCAGCACCAGCCTGTGGATGCTCTGATTAGTGGAGATGAGGATGATGACATTGTTGAGGGTCTCCTGGATGTGGACCCCCCCGGGCAGAACAGAGCAGTGTGTGAACCTGAGTCTGACGGCATTGTTGAGCAGGTTGGTGTCCAAAGACTGCTCCACCAGCTGGACCCAGTCTCCTGATGTGGACCTGCAGGGTCAGAGTCAGGCGGCAGCTCAGTCACCTGTACAGGTGTTTATTGCCTCACAGCTGTGTAACTCTCTCTCTCTCTCTCTCTCTCACACTCACACACACACACACACACCATAACAAAACCATAAACATCAGACTAAAGTCTGGAACACATGGACTATCCAGACCCGGACTGCAGACCGCAGTTTAGTGGATGTTACCTGAGCCGGGCCTTACCTGGTGCTGACGTCACTCACCAGTGTATGAATCTGTTGCTGGTCACTGACAGCAGCTTCCCGCTCTCCTCATAGTGAAACGCCCCGGCGCTGTCCGGGTGCTTGATGCCGCCGGGTAACGCGCTCAGACCTGCGGACACACACGAGTCAGTTAACAGAACCGGGACCCAGTCAGAACCCCGCTCTGACGTCACGTATACACGCTGACAAGTTCATGTTTGACGGTAACGTCCGTGACTGTTCAGACGTCAGTTTACCGGCTCCGTGTTACCAGTTAGCCACCTTCCTAAAGCTCCGGACAGACGGACACGTGGTGTCTGTGACCCGCTCCGAAGCTTCAGGGGAGCGGCCACAGTGTTTCCAGCCAAACACAAACGGAGCACGCGGACGTTTCACCGGCCCCATAAACTCAACCGACCAAGACCAGCGTGGTAGCGCTGCTAGCTGCTAGCTGCTAGCTGTTGTTAGTGCGTCCTCGCGGTCAAACCCTCGCACCAAGACGAACATGTTTGAAATCGCACGCAGAGGACGAAGCTGTGAAACGGTGTGGAGGTTTACCGAGGTTCACGGTCACCTCCCGGAACCGTTGAACACTTTCCCTCTCAAATCCACAGATCTCGATGAAGCTGCGCTCTAACACCGCCGCCATCTTCTCCTCATGCAACGGTGACGTCACAAAATCTGAGGCCGCGCGCTGAGTGCGTGTTCAAACATTTAAAGATATAGGACATCACAGACGGATCACTACAGACATCTGTCTGTAGTGATCCGTCCAGAACACTACAGACCAGGCATGGGCAAACTATTCCTCAAAGGGCCGTGTGGCTGCAGGTTTTTGTTCCAGCCAACCAAGAGCACACAGTTTGACCAATCAGCTGTCTGAAGACTGAGATCAGTTGATTGAATGACTCAAGTCTGGTGTGCTGCTGCTTGGTTGGAACGAAAACCTGCAGCCACACCGGCCCTTTGTGGAATAGTTTGCCCATGCCTGCTACAGACAGATCACCACAGACAGGTCACTAGAGACAGGTCCCCACAGACAGACAGTTTGGACTGGAGCGACGTGGCTACAGCAGTCTGACTACTGCTGAAGTTCAGTCGTTGCTAGGATACAGACTAAACATCCTCAGGCACTTGACTTCAGTCATGTCTCCCTGATGGACTCACTGAGGATGTGGTGGAGAGACACACGCTGGTGGAGGCTGTTCTGAACAACTCAGATCATCCTCTTCATAACACCTTGATGGACCAAGAGAAGAGCGGGGGGGGGGGGGGTATTCGTATTCGTCACATCGTTCACACACACATGGGGGGGGAGGGGCTGAGTCCAGGGGGACGAAGATCCAGATACAAAACATCTGGAGTGAGGCAACAACAGGCAGAGAGAGAGAGAGAGAGAGAGGCAGGTTTACAGTGGAGTGTGTGGGCTAGCTGGTTAGCAGACTACATCCAGTTATGCATCCATCATCCAGTCCAGTCTGACTGAAACACACACACACACACACACACACACACTAGTCAGCCCTGAACAACACACTCCTGCATAAGTGGGACAGATAGACAGACAGACGGACAGACGGACGGACACAGACAGACAGACAGGTGGATGATGAACAGAACGATGTCTTTCTTTGAGTTTTGAACACACAGTTGGTCACAATCGTCAACAGGACGAACAAACGGAACAAAGTTTTGGTTTTAAGGAACAAAACTTCATCAGGAGATAACAGCCTGTCAATCAACAGCCTGTCAGTAAATAAACAGCCTGTCAATAAACAGCCTGTCAGTAAATCAACAGCCTGTCAATCAACAGCCTGTCAGTAAATCAACAGCCTGTCAATCAATAGCCTGTCAGTAAATCAATAGCCTGTCAGTAAATTAACAGCCTGTCAATTAATAGCCTGTCAGTAAATCAATAGCCTGTCAATCAACAGCCTGTCAGTAAATAAATAGCCTGTCAATAAACAGCCTGTCAGTAAATCAACAGCCTATCAGTAAATCAATAGCCTGTGAATAAACAGCCTGTCAGTAAATCAATAGCCTGTCAATCAACAGCCTGTCAATAAATCAACAGCCTGTCAATCAACAGCCTGTCAGTAGTTCCATGTGAAGGTCTCCATGAAGTCGTTGCTAGGATACAGACTAAACACCCTGACTTCAGTCATGTCTCCCTGATGGACTCACTGAGGATGTGGTGGAGAGACACACGCTGGTGGAGGCCGTTCTGAACAACTCAGATCATCCTCTTCATAACACCTTGATGGACCAAGAGAAGAGCGGAGGGGGGGGGCTCCTCTCTCTTCACTGTGGGGGGGGGCTCCTCTCTCTTCACTGGGGGGGGGGGCTCCTCTCTCTTCACTGCAGGATGGAGAAATATACAAGATCCTTTGTACCTTCACCATCAGGCTTCTTCATTCTTCTGCACATGAATTTCCCTTTGGGGATCAATAAAGTAATTCGTATTCGTATTCGTCACATCGTTCACACACACATGGGGGGGGGGCTGAGTCCAGGGGGACGAAGATCCAGATACAAAACATCTGAAGTGAGGCAACAACAGGCAGAGAGAGAGAGAGAGAGAGAGAGAGGCAGGTTTCCAGTCCAGTCTGACCTCCAGAACCCTTATACTGAAACACACACACACACACACACACAGCATAAGTGTGTTGATCAGTGTGCTTGGACTAGTGTGTGTGTGTGTGTGTGTGTGTGTGTGTGTGTGTGTGTTGTTGTTGGATCGTTGTTCATTGTGAGAACTGAACAACTATGAATTGAAAGTTTCCAGGAATCTGTGTGTGCGTGCGTGCGTGCGTGCGTGCGTGCGTGTGTGTGTGGAGAACAGAGAGAATCAACAGAAGCAGAGTAGAGACATGTGGAGCCACAGTTGGAACAACATTACAGTTTATGTAACTAGCTGTTGCCATAGCGACGGCCACAGAGCAGAGCCTGTATGACTCTGAGGATGAAACACTCTGGAAGAGTGAAGATAAAAACTGAGACCAGAGGAGAGAATCACCAGACCACTGACCACTCACACACACTGACGGAGGGACGGACAGACAGACAGACAGACGGACAGATAGACAGACAGACAGACAGACAGACAGACAGACAGACGGAGGGACGGACAGACAGACAGACAGACGGAGGGACGGACGGACGGACAGACAGGTGGATGATGAACAGAACGATGTCTTTCTTTGAGTTTTGGAGGAGCCAAAGGGAGCGAGGAGAAGTTCTGAGGAGGACCAATCAGCTGAAACTCAGCCCTACACACCTGTAAGTCTATAAAGAGAGAGAGAGGACAGCGCTCTGTGTGTGTGTGTGTGAGTGTGTGTGTGTGTGTGTGTGTGTGTGTGAGTGTGTGTGTGAATGCATCCACAGGTTTTTACTGAGTTTCCATGAGTCAGGTCACACACACTAAAATGATGTAATTGATCTGTAGTAAGATGCTCTGTCTTACACACACACACACACACACACATACACACATACATACACACATACATACACACACACACACACACACACACACAGCCACACCCAGCTGAGTCCAGCTGCTGCAGAACACCACAACACAGGAAGAGGGGGAGGAGCCAGACCTGAACTGTGTCTTTGTGTCCTCACTGATGAACTGAACTCTTGTTCTTGACATGTAATCGTCATCGTTATCGTTTGTCTATGACTCAGTCAGTTACCTTTGATCATTAGTGCTCTGCTGGTGAACAGTGTGAACAGTGTGTTGTGAGGCAGTAACTACACCAACACTGACCTGTGTCTGTTTGAGTTTCCTTGGTGATACGTCACACGGTGGCCACTTGGAGAGCGGCGGGAAAGTGGATGGGTGGAAGGGTGGGGGGTTGTAGGTGAATGTTCACTAACAGCCCAGACAATCACAGGTTGACCACAAGTTGTAGGTGCAGCACTGTAATACCTCTTACAACAAGAAACACCTGCAGACAGTGATGGACCGGCCATAGGACCAGAGTGGCTGCAGGTAATGATGTGTTGATGTGGCCAAAAAACAACAAACACAAGTGAAGTTGGGGCTGAGAAACTCTGCAAAAGTGGTGAAAATATAAAAATACCCAAATAATACTCTCTCTCTCTCTCTCTCTCTCTCTATATATATATATATATATATGTATATATACAGAAAGAGAGATGTGTGTGTGTGTGTGTGTCTGGCATTCAATAGAAGAAACCAGCACTTAATTATTATCAGTTCGTTGTGTGTTTTATTTTATATATTCATTCATTCATTTAAAGTATTATTATTATTATTTCTTTATTTTCACAGAAATGGAACCATAGTTATGATGTCAGCAAGGGTCTGATGTGAGGCCCGTGGAAAAACCGTTTGTAAAAATGGGCCAACAAATAAAATTGCCTTGCCTTGCCCACAGGAAGCGGTTGCTAGGTGACAGTACAGTTCGTGCTGAGCTGCATGATGTCAGGATGGTGTCCCTGCTGCCCCCTGTTGGGACAGAGGTTTTCAGATGTTTCACGTCGGCCTCGCTGGAGGAGGAGCACCAGACAAAGAAGAACAAAGAGGTACGGAGCGCACTGATCAGGTGTCAGTCGTCAATACTAAAGGATCAATAATGATGAGCTACTGTTCAGTACATTATGCAGAACTTGTGTTCTCCCTCCAACTCTAAACTCTGACGCTAAACTTCTCTCTGATTGGCTGGCTCTCTGATTGACAGGTGGAAGAGAAAGGCCTACCTGAACAATCTATTCACCTTAAGGCTGAGAAGCCCCTCCCATTCATATATGGAGACCCACCCCCTGAACTCCTCAACACCCCATTGGAGGAGCTGGATCCCTCCCACCAATCACAGAAGGTCGCTGTGTTCATCCGTCCAAAATGAGATCAGACTTGCTGATCAGATTATCAAGAGCTCACCAGGACTGACAGTATCAGTACTGATAGCTAATCATCTGCCAATCGTCAGCTAATAACCAGACCCCAGATTTTGATACCTGAATTTCCCTCACTGGAATTTCAGCCAGTAGATGAAAATAACAACCTCTGACCTGTGACCTCTGACCTCTAACCTCTGGCCTCTGGCCTGCGACCTCTGGCCTCTGGCCTCTGACCTCTGACCTCTGGCCTGTGTCTCTGCAGACGTTCATCGTGCTCAGTAAAGGAAACGTCCTCCACAGGTTTAATGCTGACTCAGCCTGTTACCTGTTGAGTCCACTCAGTCCAGTGAGGAAGGCCGCCATCAGGATCCTCATTCACTCATATCCTTTATGATGTTACATGACTGACAGGCTGTTGATT
Source organism: Caranx ignobilis (assembly GCA_021432705.1). Taxonomy (NCBI): domain Eukaryota; kingdom Metazoa; phylum Chordata; class Actinopteri; order Carangiformes; family Carangidae; genus Caranx; species Caranx ignobilis. The sequence continues at coordinate 46,845 of JAFHLA010000147.1, forward strand.
TACTGACAGGCTGTTGATTTACTGACAGGCTGTTGATTGACTGACGGGCTGTTGATTTACTGACAGGCTGTTGATTGACTGACAGGTTGTTTATTGAAAGGCTATTGATTTACTGACAGGCTGTTGATTGACAGGCTGTTGATTGACAGGCTATTGATTTACTGACAGGCTGTTGATTGACTGACAGGCTGCTGATTGACTGACAGGCTGTTGATTGACAGGCTGTTGATTGACAGGCTGTTGATTGACTGACAGGCTGTTGATTGACAGGCTGTTATCTCCTGATGAAGTTTTGTTCCTTAAAACCAAAACTTTGTTCCGTTTGTTCGTCCTGTTGACGATTGTGACCAACTGTGTGTTCATGACGATGAGTTACTCTACAGCATCGAGGATAGCAGAGTAACACACACACACACACACACACACACACACACACACACACACACGTGCGCGCAGAGCAATGACAGTGTGACACAGGAATGTGAGCTCAGAAAGTTTAAGGCTCAGAAACAAAGAGTTAGTGTCTTCACCATCAGAGGAACCACCGTCCAGGAAGTCTGACCTTTGACCTCTGCAGAGCTCCAGGAAATGATCACTGCTGAGGACAGAGGAGCTGAGGACACAGGAGCTGAGGACAGGGTTAGGGTTAGTGTTAGTGTGGCTTGGTGCTCCAATGGTTAAGAGCACGTCCCCTGTTGGAGGAGCGATCGCCAGACCAATTCCCAACCGTGCTGATCTTTACTGCCTGTCATTTCCCCATCTCTCTCCCACTGTCCTGTCAAATAAAGACACAATAAGTTAAAAATCACCTAAATGTTTTTATACAAATACAAATTCCTTTATCCTTAAAGGGAAATTCATGTGTCTGTCAGCTCATCCACTGTTTGCAGAAGAATCAAAAAGCTCGATGGCTAAAGCTCCAAAGGATCCTTTATATTTCTCTGTCTTGCTGATAGATTAATTTATTCATCCCCAAAGGAAAATTAGGTTGTCGTAGTAGACCGGTGTATTGAATACAACAAGATACAATAAAATAAATATAATAAATGCAATAGAACTACATATTACTACATATTTTATATAATGATATATGTTCTGTGTGAACAGGTATCTGTTCACTGCTGTCTACCTTTGTGAAGTCATCATAAAGATCATGGCCAGAGGATTCTGCATCGGACGCTTCACCTTCCTCAGAGACCCATGGAACTGGCTGGACATCCTGGTCCTCAGCACAGCGTAATAATCAATAACACACCAGATATTAATCAATAACACACTGGAAATGATTCAGATGGTGATGATGTGTTGGTGATGATGATGGTGATGATAATGATGATGGTGATGATGATGATGATGATGATGATGATAAAGGTGTGTTTGTTTCAGGTTCCTAACCCCTGACATTGTCAACCTGGGGAAGGTGTCTGCGCTGAGGTTCCTCCCACGGGCGCTGAAGATGATCTCCGTCTACCCAGGTCACTGTGTGTGTGTGTGTGTGTGTGTGTGTGTGTGTGTGCCACCCATCACAGGTTTTAACCCTAACCCTCTCAAACCCCTCAGGTGTGAAGACGACTGCTGGAGCTCTCATCCAATCACTGAAGAGATTGGCTGAGGCCGTTGTCCTGTTGGTGTTTGTGGCCGGACTCTTGGCTGTGATTGGTCTGCAGCTCTTCATGGGATCTCTGAAGCAGAGCTGTGTCATATGGCCCATTAACATGACAGAGTATTACCCATATGCATACACCGTGTGTAAGGTCACCTGTCTGTCTCATTACCTGTATGTCTGATCACCTGTCTGTCTGATCACCTGTCTGTCTGATTTCCTGTCTCATTACCTGTCTGTCTGATTTCCTGTCTCATTACCTGTCCATCTGATTTCCTGTCTCATTACCAGTCTGTCTGATCACCTGTCTGTCTCATTACTTGTCTGACAGCATATTACGATGACATAGGGCTGGGCTCGACACCCTTCAGCTTCAACTACCACAGATACATCAACAACAAATGTAAGAGGAGGATGTCTGTCTGATCACCTGTCTGATTACATGTCTGTCTGATCACCTGTCTGATTACATGTCTGTCTGATCATCTGTCTGTCTGATCACCCGTCTGATTACCTGTCTGTCTGACCACCTGTCTGTCTGATTACCTGTCTGTGATCACCTGCCTGATTACCTGTCTGTCTGATCACCTGTCTGATTACCTGTCTGTCTGACCACCTGTCTACCTGTCTGTCTGACCATCTGTCCACCTGTTTGTCTGATTACCTGTCTGTGATCACCTGCCTGATTACATGTCTGTCTGACCACCTGTCTACCTGTCTGTCTGACCACCTGTGCACCTGTCTGTCTGATTACCTGTCTGTGATCACCTGTCTGTCTGACCATCTGTCCACCTGTCTGTCTGATTACCTGTCTGTGATCACCTGCCTGATTACATGTCTGTCTGACCACCTGTCTACCTGTCTGTCTGACCACCTGTCCACCTGTCTGTCTGATTACCTGTCTGTGATCACCTGCCTGATTACCTGTCTGTCTGATCACCTGTCTGACAGCAAATCAATACTTCCTCCCTGGTCACTTTGATGCTTTGCGATGTGGAAACGCTTCTGATGCCGGGTATGTTCTCATGATCCAGTGTGACTTTGACCACTACTTGTAGTAGTACCAACAACAACAGTAACAACAACAAACAACAACAACAATAACCACAATAAAAACAACAACAACAAAAACAATAGCAATAGAATGTGTTGTGATGTGACACACCTGTTCCAGGTATTTCAAGGGCCTGTACTACCAAGCAGGGTTTGAGCTTAGTGATGTAACTTCAGGGTTAACTCTGGGTTTCCCGTACTACAACAGTGGTTCACTTCTTACCGGGATATGTCTCCATGGTAACTGATGCTGAACGGCTGACCTGGTCCGGAGCAGGTTATGTTCCAGATTGAGATCGCCAGCTAAAAAAGCTCCACGTCCTGACCAATCAATTCTCTTGGAAAATGACATCACCGTTGTTAGGGGTCTGAATACCCCCCCCCCCCCCCCCCCAAAAAAAAAAAAAAAATCAGAGCATGGATCGTGAGAGGATCCTCTGAGGCGAGTGTTCAGGGACCTTCAGAGATTTTTAATTTTTACATGAAAATCTCTAAGACAGATAAGTTTCTCTCTCTCTCTCTCTCTCTCTCTCTCTGCTTCACACACTCCACAAAGTCACATGTGAGCAACAGGCCAGTTCAGAGGAACACACACATGTGGTTCCTGTCATTCCTGTCGGAGCCATCCCATAATGACGGAGCAGTGATTTGATTTAATCTTATGAACTTATGCATTTCCACAGTCAGTGACTCTCTGCAGCACTTTCTCTACTCTGCTGCAGCGACTGTGTTTCTGTCTGGATTTGATCTTTCAGCTTCATTTAAATGCAGAATTATCGTCGGCTCCTCGTTAGTGAAATACTCTGCTCTGCTGCTGCAGCTGCTGTCAGACCTGTCCATGTCTGTGATTGGTCAGATGCTGCAAACTCCGCCTGTTTCATGTGAACGCGCTCATACCCAGACTGGGAAACTCTGGGTTGACTTAACGAGCTGATAACCACCGTTGTGTGACCATTTAGCCTGATCGCAATTGTTAGGTTAAGTGAAGCCGGATAACTGGAAGATGCCCTGGGTCTGTTGAACCTGCTTCGTAGTACAGGGCCCTGGTGTTTTAGCTGTACATAACTCTAGATGTTTATGTATAGTGAGTTAATGATGGTCATGTGATTGTTTAGGGTGTGTCCTGAAGGCTTCACCTGTTTCAGGACAGACTCAAACCCCAACTATGGATTCACCAACTACGACTCCATCGGCTGGTCCCTGCTCTCAGTCCTCAGTCTCATGATGCAGGACGATTGGGAAGACCTGGCCATTCAGGTGGCCTCTCACACACACACATACACACACACACACACACACACACACATACACACACAAAGAAGCAGAACATTTTTTATGGCTCCTCAAAATAAAAACTTGACAACCTGTCTCTCTCTCACACCTGTCTCTCTACAGATGTTCCAGGCAAAAGGTAAATCCTCTGTCATCGTTTTCCTGCTCCTCGTCTTTTCCAGCTCGTTCTTCCTCTTCAGTGTCATACTGGCCTTGGTTGCTATGGCGCTTTTTGAGAAGGACAGAGCTGAGGTCTCCGAGGCCAAACAGAGAGAAGATGAGTTCAATAAGATCCAGGAGGTGATGAAGAGGAGGGGGGAGGAGGAGGAGGTACGAACTAAGAGACTTTCATGGCATAATCTTCATAATTATAATATCATAATAACAACAACAACAACAACAGCAACAACAACAACAATAACATGGCCATAAACACCTGTGTGTGTCTGTGTGTTGAAGAGCTCAGCTGCAGTAACAGAAGAACAACACTCAGCTGTGAGAGGTACACACACATACACACACACATACATACCAAAGGACCCATAATACATTGTGTTGTCACATGGGAACAGTCAGGGGACAGGCAGAAGACAGCTGTGTGTCTTGCAGGGTGCTGTCTGTCCTTCCTGAAGTGGAACTGTTGTGGTTGTTGGAGACAGCAGCTCCACACCTTCGTCACAAACCCCTTCTTTGACTTCATTGTCGTCATCTGCCTCATCCTCAACACCTTGTTCTTGGCCACGGAGCATTATCCAATGACCCTGGAGTTTGAGGAGCACCTGTCCATCTCATACCTGGTCAGTGGTGAAGAACAGTGAGGGGAGGGGTCAGACACCTGGACTAACACACAAGTGCTGCTGCTGATTGTGTTAAGGCCAAAACCCCAGGCAACACACACTCAGCACAAGACTCAAACAACCACAAACACATTTCTGGATTTGTCCTCACCCTGACCTCTGACCTCCTCCTACAGGTGTTCACTTGGATCTTCACAGCTGAGATGCTCCTCAGACTTGTGGCCATGGGCCCATCCGGTTACTTCAAGGTCAGACCGTGTGTTACCAGGCAGAATGACCTGGTGTCCCTGTTGCTGTGTATGTGTGTGTGTGTGTCAGCATGTGTGATTGTTCTGTTGCCTTGGTTACAGGTGGGCTGGCACAGATTTGACTTCATTCTTGTCATCAGCAGTCTGCTGGAGTTGGGACTGAGTGACGTTAGGAACTTTTCAATGCTGCGCTCCTTCAGTTTGGTCAGTGTGACATCCCCGTCCTCCCCCTCATCACTACCTACCTTGTGCATCCTGTAATATTGTCTGTATGACTTCCTGTCCCTTCACCTGTCTTGTGTCCAGATGCGGGTCCTGAGGTTGGCCCGGTGGTGGCCAAGCTTCCACCTGTTTATCCAGATTGTGTGGACGACGCTCTCAGCCCTGAGGAACCTGACTCTCATCCTGCTCGTCATGGTCCTCATCTTCACTGTGGTTGGCATGCAGCTGTTCCACAGGGACTATGAGTGCAGTGTCTGCCGCATCGCGGTGGACTGTGAGTTTCCTCGATGGCACATGAACGATTTGTTCCACACATTCATCCTCATCTTCAGGGTCCTGTGTGGAGAGTGGGTAAATTCCATGTGGGACTGCATGGAGGCCTCAAGTCTGGGTGTGTGTGTGATCTTCTTCATGGTGGTTGTGGTGGTCGGACACCTGCTGGTGAGTCCCACTGTGTCCTCCTGCCTGGTCTGACCCCAGGTCAGGGTCAGGGTCAAGGTCAGGGTCAGTTGGGGTGCTCAGTAGCCCAGTGGTAAGAACACGTCCCATGATAGCATAGTCTGCCCCAAAGCAGTTGATCGCCCGTTCAACTCCCAACCAGGAACATTTTTACTGCATGTCATTCCCTGGTCTCTCTATCTGAACAAAGGCCACTTAAATAAGAGCAGGGTCAGTTTACTGTTCCTGGTTCTGTTGCCGCTCCAGCCACCATCTCTGATCCTGTTCCTGATCTCGGTCCAGGTCCTGAATCTGTTCCTTTCCTTACTGCTGAGCTCAGTGGTTGGAGATCGTTTGTCAGCTCCAACAGAAGAAGGACAGAACAACTTGTCCAGTGCCATAAATCAGATCAAACGGTGTGCTGCTCAGACCAGAACCTGGATCCAGGATGGTGTCTTGACTTTGTTCGGACAGAAGAGCCATGTCAACCCGGACATTGGGGGAGGTAGGTCTGCAGGTACCAAGCAGTTTACAGGCTTAGGCTCCTGGTGTTCTGTGTCTCAACCAGATGTTTTCTGTGTTGATTGTTCTGGTCTGGTTCCTTTCTGTCAGAGGTTGACCTGGGCTTGACCTCTGTGACCTCAGACGAGCAGGGGTCAGAGGTCAAGGTCAACACACCTGAATGTGACGAGGAGAAAAAGCAACAAGTAATAAACATTTTCTGCCACATTTATCATCAGTGGTGACGTCATTCATAAACAACAACAAACAAACATAAACAAACATGTCATTTGTTTGTTTATTTCTGTCTCTAGGCCAAAGTCAAAGTAAACACACCTGAAGACTGCTGCTGTCTGAGTATGAGCGCATACACACACACACACACACACACACACACACAGATACACTTTCTAATGGTTTTTTGTGTGTGTCAGGTTGTTACCGTTGCTGTCTGCTCCAGGATGTAGACACGTCCCGGGGAGCGGGGAGGGTCTGGTCTAACTTCAGAAGAACCTGTTTCACTATTGCGGAGCATAAATACTTCAAGGCCTTCATCATCTTCATCATCTTTCTCAGCAGTGCAGCTCTGGTCAACACACTCTTCATTAAATCCTATTATTAGTTATTGATTAGTTAGTAAGTAGTGATCCAGATGATCTCATCACTTGTGTCTGATCACTGAAATGTATGTGTGTGTGTGTGTGTGTGTGTGTGTGTGTGAGTGAACAGGTGTTTGAGGACATCTACCTGCAGCAGCAACCCCTCCTGAAGATGATAGTGGACCAGGCAGACCAGGTGTTCACCTACCTGTTCTTGGTGGAGATGCTTCTGAAGTGGGTCGCCTACGGACTCAGGAAGTATTTCACCAACGCCTGGTGCTGGATCGACTTTCTCATCTTGGCTGTAAGACCCTGATCAATAACTCTGATTACTGGATGGCACCTGGATCAGGTCCAGGTCCAGGCTGACCCAGTTTGGTTTCTGGAAGTGAAACGAGTGTGTCATAAGTTGACAGATAGTTGACTGAGGTATGATGTCATCACTAGGTGTCTCTGATGTCACTGACCGTCGACATGCTGGGATACTCAGAGGGCTTGATGCTTAGGCCCCTCAGGGCCCTGAGGCCCCTGAGGGCCCTGTCTCGCTTCCAAGGCCTGAGGGTAAGACATTCCTGTCTCACCCTCTAAATCTGTTTCACCTTCTGTAACCCTCTGTACCTGTCTCACCCTCGGCACCTGTCTCACCCTCTGTAACTCTCTGTACCTGTCTCACCCTCTGTAACCCTCTGTCTCACCCTCTCTTCCTATCTCACCCTCTTTTCCTGTCTCACTCTCTGTAACCCTCTCTCACCCTTTTTTCCTGTCTCACTCTCTGTAACCCTGTCTCAATCTCTATAACCCTCTGTCTGTCCGCAGACGGTGCTGCAGGCCCTGGTCCTGTCCCTGCCGTCCCTGGTGGACATGATGTTGGTGTCCCTGACTGTGTGGTTGATGTTCAGCATGTTGGGAGTACATCTGTTTGCTGGAAAGTTCGGATACTGTTTAAACGAGACGTCGGAGGAGATGTTCCACAGTGACATGGTGAACAACAGCAGTGAATGTTACTCACTGATCTACGCCAACTTCACTGAAGTCCGCTGGACGAATGAGAGGTTGAACTATGACAGCGTGGCAGCTGCTTACCTGTCGCTGCTGCACGTGGTCAGTCTGAGTGTCATCACACAGGAAGGAAACAAATGCAAGTCTGGTGGCTCCTTGCAGTTAACACATCTGTGTTTGTGTGTTTGTTCTACGTCAGGCGACGTTCAGCTACTGGCTTGATGTCGTGTATGCAGCAGTGGACTCAACAGAGGTTGACACACACTAGTTTCATGTTTTTCACTGGTTTCACTCACACTGCTGCTACAACTAAACTGGTGTGTGTGTGTGTGTGTGTGTGTGTGTGTGTGTGTGTGTGTGTTGTGTGTATGTGTGCGTGTGTAGGTGGAGTCTCAGCCTGTGTATGAGGCCAACCTGTACGTCTACCTGTATTTCATCCTTTTCATCATCATCGGTGGCTTCTTCACCTTCAACTTCTTCATCAGAGTCTTCATCAACACGCTGGACAAACTGAGACACAAGATAGGTGTCTACAGAGAGAGAGAAAGAGGCTGTGTGTGTCAGCAGGTGTGAAAAGCTGTGTACAGGTGTGTCTCCGTCAGTTAACCCTGCTCTCTGCTCTGCTCTTTACTTTGGAGGGAACCACCCCTGGATGACAGAGGAGCAGCGTTACTTCTCCCATGCCGTGAGGAGACGGTTTTACAGGACAACTCGTTCACCTGCACCACGACCTCAGGTATGTTCACTGACTTCTTGTCCAGCCTGGTGATAGAGGACAGGTGTCAGACATGTGGACAGGTGCGAAACTCACCTGGTGTCTCTGTGACGTCCTGTTTGTCCTTCTTCTCCAGAACGTCTGCCGGGCCCTGCTCTTTGACCTGGTCACTAAACAGGTGTTTGAGGTCTTCATGGTGGTGGTGATCTGCCTGAATGTGGTGACCCTGATGGTGGAGGAGGACACGCAGAGCATAGTCAAGGAAGAGGTTCTCTACTGGATCCACTTTATCTTCATCCTCATCTTCCTCACTGAGGTCATTGTCAAGTTCATTGCGCTGGGACGCCACTTTTTCTCTGACGGCATCAACATCCTTGACTTTGTGGTCATTCTCCTATCCATCTTCGGTTAGTGGGCTATGTGGTGATGTCATTGACCTGTCTGGTGATGTAATTTCCTGCAATACTCCTCCACCTCCCAGAATCCCATGTGTATAGTGCAGAGGAATGCTGAATATGCACCCCCCCCCCCCTCTTTTTCAGGTATGTTCCTTGCTGACCTCATGGAGAGATATCTCATCGCATTCAACACCCTCTCTATCCTCAGATTGGTTCGTCTAACTCGTGTCCTGCCCGTCCTTCCTTGGCTTGTGGCCTTTGTGATGTCATTTCCTGCTCTCTTCAATATCTGCTGCCTCCTCCTCCTCCTCATCTTCACCTTCTCCTCCTTTGGCATGTTGAGCTTTGCATATGTGAAGAAACACTGCCTGATCAACGACTGGTTTAATTTTGAGACCTTTGGCAACAGTGTGATGTGTCTGATCACCATGACCACGGTAACAGGGTGGGGGGGTCTTCTGAGGCCCATGCTGGCCACACCCCCAGACTGTGACCTATACATGGAGAACTCGGGGTTGCCGGTCAGCGGTGATTGTGGCAGCCCAATCCTGGCCATCATCTTCTTCACCTCCTACATCATCCTGACTGTCCTGCTGCTTGTCCACATGTACATCATTGTTGTCATGGAGATCTTCAACATGAATGGCACTGAGAACCTGAGCGAAACTGACCTGCAGATGTTTTATAGAACATGGAAGATGTTTGACCCTGATGCGTCAGAGGTCATACAGTACAGGTGAGTCTGATCCAGATGTAGAACCAGAACCAGAACCAGAACCAGATCTAGATGGGACTCCTCTTGTCTGAGACCAGGATTAATGGCTGGTTCAAACTTTTAACAGTCCATATGGACTTAAGTGATCTCTAATGGTCTCTAATGGACCATCTCCATTGGGTTCTGCAGTCAGCTGTCAGACTTCTGCGATGCTCTGGAGGATCCTCTGAAGGTTCCCAAACCAAACACCATCAGACTGATCCACATGGATCTGCCTCTGCTTCCTGGAGACAAGATCCACTGGACAGATGTGTTGCAGGCCCTTGCTGCACAGGTAGCACTGTTTTTATTATTATTATTATTATTTATATATATATATATATATATATATATATATTTATTATTTTTTTCTGTTTGCAGGTGATTGGGAATTCAGGACAGATGGAAGCTCTCAAAGTCAGAATGAAAGAAAAGTTTTCCACCAACAATTCATCCACGGTTCGGTTGTATTCTATTCTATTCTCCATGGTTCAAGTTGTATGATATCACATTTGTATGACCAAGTGTATTCATCTGATCAATAACAACAGTGACATCAGAATCCAAGCAGTGATTTGTTCCCCGAGGTGACGACCTCTACACAGACGACTCTGCTCTTTACACTGATATTTCAACCAAGTGTATAGGAGCTTTAGGACAGAGCTTTACTTGGAAAGGTAAAAATGTGTGCATATGTGATGACCATGGTTTCCTGCAGGTGGGCTGTGAACCAATCAGCAGCACTCTGCGGAGGAAGCAGGAGGAGGTAGCCGCTACAGTGATCCAGAGAGCATTCAGGAAACACATCCTACAGAACATAAGGGCTGAACCGGCAGGTGATGCTTCAGGTGTGCAAGGTCCCTCTCACCAAGACTAAGCCTTGGAGCAAGCTCCGCCCCCTGTTTTGTGTGATGACACCTCCTCCTCAACGATGGATGACTCAAACCTTGTACCTGAAATGACTTTTTCCTCATGACACGTCTTCATCCTTAACACTCTTAACACACACAGTATGTCTCCAACAAAGGCTCATCCAGTTATACTGATCTTTTAACCTCATAGTAGTCACTGTGATTTTTACACTGCACCAAATACTTATTAACCTACATTATTAGTTAACTGCTAACCCATTAGCTAACACCTGACCTACTAACAACACCCTCCTGCAGAGACACACTGTACTCTCATTATTTTCATGAATTAGAAGAGAACATCCATCCTAATAATGACTGATCATCTAACCCCAATAGTGATTTATTATCTAATCCCAATAATGATTGATTGTGATTCTAATTCATCTGGCAATGATCCTGTTACCTGGAGATGTGTTTACACTGATGCCACTTCTTGTGCTGTAAGTGTTTGTCATTGTTGTCACAGTCTGCCTGTGTGACTGAGATGTTGCTGAAATAAAGCAGTATGCACTCAATATTAGTCATTATTACACTTAAAGTCATTATTAGCTGCTGCTGATGCCTGGGCCTGTTGGTGGCTGGTTAGCTGCTGCAGCTTTCCAAGCTGAGCCCTCATCTCCTCTGCCACCCTTACGGTCGTTACTAAAGTCATTATTACAGTTAAAGTAATTAAAGTTGTTATTACAGTGATTATCACAGCTGTTGTGTCTCACTGCTCTGTGGGGTCGACTGGCCAGATACAAGTAAAGCTGACTCAGTGTTTGTGCTGTTCATCAGACACGTTACCTAGGTAACCACATCCTCTGTTGGTCTGAGGATTACCCACAGTCCTTTGTTATTCATACTTGATGCAGGCACAGACTTACAACAGCAGGTGGCAGAGTTGTCCCATTTGAGTCTCAGTGGTCAGCGTCCCTGTGGAATCAGCTCAGTGAAGGTGGACCAGCCTGTTCACATGTGTTGAGTGAGATCTCACCTCTCACCTGTTGCATTTTGTTTACTTGAGCTGCTTCAGCAGACTGTCTTGTAGTTCCACCTGTGTCTGCAGAGGGCGCTGCTGCTCCACTTCCACCACTTGTTCTTTGGACCTTTATGTTTCCCTGTTAAAGTGTGTGTCAGTTTTCATCTTCTGTGGTTGAGGGTCTAAAGTGAAAACAACTCATCTGATCTTAAGTCGTTTATTCATTTTTAGCTTCTCAGAAAAACATTGAAGTAGTAAAAGTCCAGTTTAACAGACATGGGAAGAACAGTTTTCTCACAACTCTTCTTCTTTTGTTCCAGAATGGACCTGGCAGCATGTTGCGTTCAAGAACACTCCCTATATCAAATGGCTCTGATTTGGAAGTTAGCTGATTAAACATTCATCAATTCAACAACTAAATAAAGGTTTTAGGTCAGAGCTCAGTTTGACCCTGTGAGCCTGACCTTTGACCCTAGAACAGACAGGTGCTGTAGACAGTGACCTTGTGGCTAATGTCCTGCAGCAGCTCCTTCACCGCAGCCTCCAGCTCCACCAGAAGCTCTGCCTTCACCTCTAGAGTTTGCTGGTTGTCTTTGTAGGACTTCTCCAAATCTGTGAAACAGGAAACAGGGAGTTGGATGCTAAACACTGTTTCCATGTCATGTGACTCTGCGGGAACACGCCCACCTCACAGCTCATTAGCTGAATCATTAACTCACTGAGTGCCAAAAACGTAATTTTACTCTTAACACACCTTATGTGTGAATTTGGGAACTCTATGATGAATCGAACTGAAATAGATGACGATGGAAAACTCATGAAAACTCACGATCTGAACATTTTATCATAACTCGACTTTTGATGGGTGCTGCATTGAGTCGAATCAGTGGCGCTTGCATTACATAGCAACATTAGCCGTGCGCATTTCGGGACAACCGAAATAAATGGTTTGTCCCCACTGAAAGCATAAAGATTCACCTTTCAAATGAGCCATAGTATGTGTCCATAGCTATAATATAGAATATGCTGTGGCTCTACAGAAATCGTCAACAATGGTCTAGATTGCTGACACTCAGGGCTAAAGCTTCAGAAAACAATGCAACACTCAGTGAGTTAAGAAGCTTTTGGTGGGAGTTAAATTCTTCTAAAATGTTTCTTGTTGTTCTTGTTGTTATTTACAGTCAGAGAGATGATGTCAGTGTGATGTCACCTTTGAGCAGCTGCAGCTTGTCGCTTGCTTGCAACAACAGTTCTTTGGCTTCCTGTTGCAGTGACTCTGCCCTCTTCTTGGCATCTGCGACACCCCCTGCCTTCTGACCAATCAGCTGGCCCACTGTGGAGTACTTCTCCCTCAGGTTGGACTCCAGGTCCTAAACACAAAAACAACTTTGACGCTAACAGAAACTCAAACAAATGAGCTATGATCTGAGGAGAGGGAGTGGCCTCCTCACCTTCTTGACCTCCTCAGCAATCTCTGTGATGCTTGCTGCATCCTGATTGGTCTGTTCAGTGCTCAGAGAGATGTTCAGAGCTTTGTCTTTCAGCAGTGTTACATTCTGCTCCAGCCTCTGCAGTCTCTGGGTGGTGTTGTTCAGCTTCATCTCTGCATCTGCAGTCTCGGACTGCACCTGAACACAACACAGACCAACAACACATCATCTCTATGTTTCTGATGTGAGGTCAGTGAACGTTACATGATGTCTGTGACGAGGTGGGCACTGACAGAGGACAGAAGGTCGTTTGTGCTCTGGATGTCGGCGGTAGCCTGCTGGATGGCACCGCTGGCGGCTGTGTGTGCTCTCTCAGCTTCTTCCAGAGCTTGCTTCACCTTCTCAGCAGAGTCTTTCACATCAGCTGCCTCGTCGCTGAACAACACAGGAAGTTACAGGAGGTCAATCCAGTGTTTCCGCTAGGATTTTTTTAAGATGTGGTGCTCAACAACACAGCGAACCCGGCCCGAACCAGGGCGACTGGATTTTGCTTTAACGGACCCGATCATATCTCTCACACACACACACAGACCAGAGCAATAAGAAAAAAACTCAATGAAACATTGGATAATTTAACGTGCAGCGTTGGTCCACCCTGTCACGTGATATTGTCAACAGACCAGCATGAGAACATCATGTGGTGTTAAACTTATGGGCCATAATAACCTTGTTTTATTTATTTATTTCATTTCAGGATTCCCATTAGCCGATGTCATGACATCCAGCTAGCCTTCCTGGGGTCCTTAAATTACTGTGATTGTTACATAATTAAAATGCAAAGAATACGATTATGATGTAGTGGTGTAGTGGCAGGCCGCCCTAAACCCTAAAAAAAAACAAACATCATTCTCACGACAGGCTGTTGGACAAATGCTAAAACCAGCTCACTATGTGAAGGTGACCAGGTTGGATGGACAGTAAGGACTCACCTGACTTGACGGGCCTGGTCCAGCAGGTTCTCAGCTCTCTGGATGTCATTAGCGCTCTGCTGCAGCATGGCCTCCACGTGTCCCAGCTCTCCCACCTTCTGCCGGATCTCCTCGGTCAGGTTCTGCAGCTGAGCCGGCGTGGTCGGCATCTGCATGGCCAGGACCTCGTTTGCCACCACCTCCACACTCTCCAGGTCGGCAGCGTCCTCTGAAGCAACACCAAACATATACCTTTATTAAGGAGAGGGATGAGCCCCTTGAGTTGCATCAACTCATTTTCAAGGGGGTTCCACGGAAATACACACACACACAGCAACACAACAACACAATACAGTTACCAACTTATATACACAAGAAGCTCCCCACACCAGCCCCCCACACCAGCGCCCCTCACCATCACAAGGTTGCCAACTCAATATAAGCACAAGGTGAGCAAAACAAAAGAAAACCGACAGAAACAAAAACAAATAGAAGCATGAGTAGGTTGTTTGCAAATAAGTAAAAATGGATGCTTTGAAGACATAAAGAAAGGTAATAGTGAGCTAGGCATGGTATTCCAATTGGATGGAGCTTTAAATTTAAAGGCACGTCTGCCAGTTTCATTAGAAGTTGGTTGCTCAATGTGCCTTTGATTATATGATGAGGTATGGGGGACTAGAAGTTGTTTTAGATATACAGGATAATTGAAGTGAATGCATTTGAAAATAAACTGCAGCCAGTGAGAATGTCTTCTGTATTCTATTGATAGCCATTTGAGTGACTTGTACATGAGGCAGTGATGGGTTCTGTAGGGACACCTCAAGATAAATCTGCAAAGATTATTGTAAGTAACATAAAGTGGGTAAAGAATTGAGTCTGAGGTGTTCTGGTAAATAATATCTGCATAATCTAGGATGGGGAGTATTAACTGAGAAATTAATCTTTTCCTAACCTGAGGAGTAAAGCAATTGATAGACCAGTATAATGTTCTCAGGTTACAGGTTATTTTCTGAGTGACTGAGCTGACATGGAACTTAAAAGAGAGTTGGGGATCTAAACAGAGACCCAGGTATTTGAATTTATCAACTGATTCAAGTTGTGTTCCTTCCAGACATTTAATGAGGGAGTTTGGCCGTATGGCAAACAACATACTACAAAGTCTTCTTCTCGTTCAGTAATAATTTGTTGTATTGAAACCATTTTTGTACATAAAATTTGACTGTAGCGTACACTGAATCTGAGAGATAACCATTATATCTCTCGGTAATAAATGACCGTGTCATCAGCATATAGTTGAATGTTACAATCCGTGCAAATATTAGGTATGTCATTAATGAATGTCGAGAAAAGTAGTGGCCCCAAGGAGGAGCCCTGTGGCATGCCTCTCTCCATAATCGAAGGAACTGATTGATGGCCCAGATAGGAGACACACTGACGTCTAAGATGGAGTTAGGAATTAAACCAAAGTAAAGTTTGTCTTGAGAGACCTACAGCATAGAGTTTGTGGAGGAAGAGATAGTGGTCAACCATGTCAAATGCCCTGGAGAGGTCTATAAAAATTGCACCTGTTGGAATGCTGTTGGCAAAGGAGGAAAAAATGTCATTGGTGAATTTTAATGGTGCAGTAGATGTGGAAAAATGTGTGGTTCTAAACCCAGATTGAAACTGAGATAATATATAAGAATCATTAAGATACTGTGATAAAATACATTTTTTAATAGTACTGTTAATAATAAAGATGGGTCTATAGTTGTTGATATTGTGGCAATCGCCACTTTTATGCAATGGGTTGATTCTCGGCAAGCTCGGCAAGAGGTTAAGATAGAATATGAGGTACAATTTTTTATAAACCTGATCTCCAAGCCATCTGGGCCAACAGTGTTTCCTGAGCTTAATTCCACATCAAGAGGATGAATCCTTTGGAAGGAAAAGGAGCTGTCACATCTAGGATTAATGAGGGGAACATCAGGGTAAGGAAGATCAGAAAATTGGGAGCTACAGACAGAGGAAAAGTGCTGGGCAAAGGCATCTGCAATTGTAGAGGGATCATTAGTTAAGTTATTGTGAACTCTGATATGAGTTGGATTTGGATTAGTTTTATTGAATAGACTATTAATTCTATTCCAACATCTGGTCAGGGCTTTGGACGCCAAACGTCTGCTCTGTGGTTGTTAGCTCTAAGTGCAGCTGTTGTTGACCACTGGCCAGGTGGACCAAGCTGAATCTGGTGTCAGTCGGCTGCTCTTTTCCATCCACTAACGTCATTCAATCATTCTCATCTCATCATTCAAGAACCATAATAACGACTGAATGTAAAGTTGTTTTATGTGGATGAAGCTGGATCAATGTGACAGAGGAGAACAGGGTGAAAGGCCAGAGAGACTGAAGACAGCATAACTGCTTCATTACAACTGACCTCGTCGATCCGTCTGTCTGTCTGTCTGTGTGTCTGTGTCTGTATGTCTGTTTGTGTCTGGCTGTGTGTCTGTCTGTGTGTCTGTGTTTGTCTGTCTGTCTGCCTGTGTCTGTATCTGTATGTCTGTGCTTGTGTCTGTGTCGGTCTCTCTGTCTGTCAACGACAGGAAGTCAATTGGTCACATCTTCACCAGCTGATGTCTGAGTCAAACAGGAAGTGGACGTACGTGTCAGGAAGTCTCTGATCTCTCTGATGAGACTCCTCAGCTCGTCATTGCTCTGGTCCACCCTCTGTTTGGTCGTGTTGGTCTTCATCAGGATGTCCCGAGCGCTCAGCCTCGCCTCATCTGCCTGCAGCTTGGCCGCCAACACCTGAGGACAAACTACAGGTGAGAACCTGCACCACAGTCCACCTGACCGGACCTAGAGACATGGACCAGGACTGGACCGGTCAGACTCACCATCCTGGAGAGTTTTTCCACTTCTCCCACAGCGCTGAGGATTTCCTGTTCTGACTCTTGAGCCTTGTTCCAGACACTGCTGGCGGTCGTCACCACACCGTCACATCCTTCACCTCCACACATGGTCCGACCCTCAGAGTCCACACAGCCCAGACCTCCACAGGAGGAGGAGCACAAATCCTGACCTGGTGATGGACTCCCACAGGTCTGTAAAACCAAGACAGGAAGGAACAAAGAGTTCAGACTGAGGTCAGGATCAGGGTCATTTTCAAGTGAACACCAGGTGAACCTGACGAACCTTGTGGCTGATCTCTGATAGGTCCAGAGTCTGCAGCTCCCCTGCCAGGTCATCCAGCCTCTGAGCATGCTTGCTGTGTTTCCTCAGGAAGTCTTCTCTGCTGCGGTTCAGTTTGTCCACTGTGAGTTGCCGAAGAGTGGCCGAGGTTTCCACTGGGCTGCCGGTGTCCATGGTGGAAGCGTTAGCTCGAGCCTCAGCTTCCTGAGACTGCAGCAAGTACTTTGTAATGCTGTTTGTTGCCCCTGGCAACAGGCAGGAAGAAAAAATAAGCTCAGATCACCCCACCCCCTGACCCCCAAACTCTGACCTGATCTCTTTACCTCTGATGTCAGAGTTCTTCATGAACTCGACCTGGTCCAGCAGCTCTTGAACCGTCCGCTCCAGTTTCTGAGCATCTGAGGTCACAGAGTCCAGTTTGGTTTGTGCACCCGAGTCCTGGTCCTGCACCGGGACCAGGGTCTGCTCTGTATAGTTCAACACTTGACTCAGGGCTGTCATCAGGTCACTAAGGGACACACAGAGGTCAGAGGTCAGGGGTCAGTGTGTACTTTCATCTCACCTGTCTCTGGTAGACGTGTGTCTCACTTGGTCTGGTCCAGCAGGTGCTGGATCTCACTCAGTGGTTGTGAAGCTGGGTTCTGGTTCAGTAGGACACGGATCTCGGCGGCACTCCTCTCCACACTGTCCATGGCCTTCTTGTATGGTCCGCTGACTCCACCCGCTTTGATAGTGTTGACCTTGTTGACAAGCCGGTGCGTCTGATTGGTTAGTTGACCAATGACGTCGTCCCATTCGGCGAAGCACTGGTGACATTGTTGGCAGTCGGGGAAAGTTCCAGAGAATCCACGAGCACAGACATCACAGCGCCGCCCGGCCACGCCCACCACACACACACACTGACCACTGACTTTATCACACTGTTGCTGGGAGATGCCACGGGGGTCACAGTCACAGGCTGGAGGGAGAGGGGAGCAGCTTGTTAACACACACTGTAACACACACACACACACACATACTGTGACACAAACATACACACACACACAGTAACATACTCAGACACACTGTAACACACACACTGTGACAAACACACAGACACCCACACACTGTAACACACACACACTTTGCTGACGCAGTTTCATTTACAGTCAAAACAGGAAAAGTCTGAGACAAACTCAAACATCTCAGGACAGGATGTGTGTGTGTGTGTGTGTGTGTGTGTGTGTATAACATCTGGTTCATATTAATCACAGCTGTAGCTTCTCTCAGTGGCAGAAAGGACAACAACCAGACATTCAGAGTCTCTCTCTGCCCCTCCCCCTACCAACAAAGCCTCTTTGTAGATTTCAGGATCTTTGGGGGTTCAGACAGATTTCTGGTCTCGTCTCCATGGCAACAGGCCCAGAAGGCTTGAGAGAACATCTGGACTTAATATGAGACACAGCAGATCACAGCAGAGCATGCTGGGAGCTGTGATGTTCCCACAAGTTTTTAGTCTCTGAGTTGTTTCTGACTTGGAGTAGTTTTCTGTTGTCTCCATGGAAACGTACCATGACATTTGACCTCTGGATCTCCCCAGAACAGCTCTCTACACTCACTGCATGTTCTTCCTCCAAAGCCGGGATGGCAGGAGCACTGACCGCTCACCTGTGAATGACAGCGAAGCTTCAGAGTAAAATCACAGAACAATCTCTGCCTCAGCAACAACACACTGAACGTCTGCGCCTCACCTCGTCACAAGAGGGCCCATACGAGTGTTTGGTGTTGCAGTCACAGGTCTGACAGCCGCTGCCGCTCGCCATGTTCCAGGTGTTGGGAGTGCAGCGGTCGCAGTGTTGACCGACCACGTTGGGAAGGCAGTGACAGTGACCACTGCTACGGTCGCAGTGGCAGTCACCAGGCGATGGACAGCTGGAGGGGTCGCTGCCCAGCTGGTTACAGACGCACTCTGACAAACAAGAGATTCATAATTTCATCAGCTTCAGTTTCAGTAGCTTCATCAGTTTCAGTAGCTTCCTCAGCTTCAGCTCTAGTAGCTTCATCTGCTTCATCAGATTCTCAGATTCTACCAGTTTCATCAGTTTATTTTACAATGTTCTATTGAGATCAAATAACGAAAATGGTTGCCATGGTAACCAACTAAAGCCAGCATACTCACTCCTGCAGTCCTGAAGCAGAGCGTTGCCATAGTACCCAAGCTTACAGGTCTGACAGGTGGCACCCTCACTGTGGTACAGGCAGCGCAGACACTTGCCGGTTTGAGCGTCACAGGACTCCGGGTCCAACATGTTGATGTTACCGTTGCACTGACAGGGCTGGCACTGCCCTCCTGGCTCACCAGGGTTTCCATGGTAACCAGGTGAGCACTCATCACAGCGAGCACCTGGGGAGGACAGGTGAGAGGGAGACAGTTACAGATGTTGTCTGAAATGGAAATTTTCTGTAAAAATGGAACTGGTTGTTGTGTTTTCATCTGTTTTCATCTGTGGCCATCAGAATCCAGTTTACTGTCAGCCTCACAGACAGCAGGTCTCTACAGGATGTTTCCTCATGCACTGTTACCATGAAAACAAGGAGGCAGCAGCTGATTTCAGTGTGAATATTGTGTTTCCTGCTGTAATAACAGAGCTGCAGCTCAGAGCTGTAAATTAAAGGATCTGTTTCCTAAGGCCACTCATCATCTTCACATCGTCACTGACAACCACAACTGAGCGCTTCTGTCTCCCAGTGTCTTTTTATGTAGAAAAACTGCTTCACCAGCTGCTGTGAACTTTGCATTCAGCTCATTGTTAATAAAGTTTTACCTCTGTATCCAGTGTTGCAGACACAGATGGCCTGCTGGGAGTCGATGCTGCGGTAACAACTTCCTGCGAACTGTCTCTGGCTGCCAGGGCCATCAGGACACATGCAAGGACGACAATGGTCACCTGACCCCAACACTGGGTTGCCATAGTAACCATCCAGACATCTGAAAAAGGATGTGAGAACGTCAGGAGGACAATGAAATCTGACCTGAGATCTGCTGCCAATACACACGCCCGCCCCCCTCCCTCTCCCTGTCTCTCTCTCCCTCACCTGTCGCAGGTGTGTCCAGTGCTGTGGTCCCTGCAGTCGATACAGAACCCAGTGGTGGCATCACAATCGTCAGTGTGTCCGTTACAGGAGCAGGGGCGGCAGGTGGGGAAACCCCAGTGACCCTGGAGGCAGCGGTCACAGCGCCGCCCATACGCCCCCGTCACACACACACACTGACCGCTCAGCTGATCGCAGAATGGTCCACGTGAACCCAGAGGGTCACATTCACACTCTGCAGGGACACATCACATACAGGAACATGTTCACGCTCTGTGACATCACTGTGACATCATCAACAGCTGTTTAGCATTGGTGTGTGCTCACCTCTGCAGCCGCTGGGGCCAAAGTGGAACGTGGCCGGAGCGCAGCTGTCGCAGTTCCTGCCGACCACATTGGGGCGACACTGACACTGGCCCCCACTGGGGTCGCACACGGTGCTCAGGGAGCCCTGAGGGTCACACTGACATTCTGGGAAATGGAGTCCAACACAGATCATGTCAGAAAAGTCAAACAAAGCAAACCCCCCCATATCCTGTCTGAGAGATTTACAAACTGGGAGGTCAGGGTGGGGGTGAGGGTGGGGGGGGTGAGGAATGTGAAGAGGAGGAAACCAGACGAGTCTTGTTGAGGAGATGAAGCTAAAGGAGGTCAAGAGAAAAGGTCACACATAGTTCTTCAAAAGGTTCCTGTGGTGGAAATAAGGCCAAACATTGGGGGTGTGGGTCAGGGGGGTAGAGGACCAGTGCAGTGGATTTGTCAAGTTTGATGTGGACCTTAACCTTTAGCTCCCTGGTGCAACATGGCAGAGATACTGAAGATGAAGTGTTGGCAGATATCTGTCATCGGTGTCTTGATGACTCCCTGGCTGTTCTCCAGGCAACGGTAACGCTGGAAAGTTTCCCAGCCGCTGTTTCCTCCAGAGTCTCCGCCCTCTGATCCGGTGAAGATCTCCAGGTTCTTACAATGAGGCATCAACACGATCTGTGGACAAAGAAGACCACGATACTGACCGAGAGCACAGGACCACAGCATTTTTACCAGAACAACATCTGTGGACATCTGTCAGGTCAGAGCTTCCTCACCGAATCGATGAGCGTGTACGGAGACTGGACGTCACTGGCGGCAGAGTAGAGTGGCAGGCTGAGACGGACAGTGTAGTTCAGACTGGACTCGAAGCAGACCGGTCTGTGAAGAACCACATACCTGGGGAGACAGAGTTCACCTGTGAGGATCAGCAGATCCAGTCTGAGCTGAGCTTCCCTTCATGTGGATTCTCGTCTGTTACCGTGAGCCAGGGTGAAGTGATGTCATCTGGTGGTCATCATCGGGGACAGTGTTCACACAGCGGCTGTCCGCTTTGATTGGCCTAGGTCTCATCACTGTCATCAGGACCTCCTCCCATTGGTCAGGCAGCTGTAACAGCAACACATCAGATTTTAAGCCTTTATTTTGAGTTGTGCTGATGGGCAGGGCTACACATGACCGACAGCATCCTACCTGAGGTTCATAGCGGATGATGATGTCATACTCCATAGAGTGGGGGATGTTGTCCACAGAGAACTCCAGGAAGGCCCCCTCTGGCATGTTGACCAGGCCCATACCTGTCCAGGTGGGACTGTGGTCTTGAGGGTGGGGCCTTGGCACTATTGTCACTCCCTAAAAATTCAAGATCAAACCTGATGCAATGATCTCTGACCTCCTGACATGTGCTGAAAGCTTTAGTTTGTTCATGTAACATAACATCACAAACTGAGAGAGACTTAAGAGCTTATAGAAGATAAACAAGACAGTGTCATCAGCATAATGTTAAATCACAGTCACCAACTGATACTGATCTGAACCCTACAGGTGACAGGTGTGTCTGACCTGAGGCTCCACTAATGGAGATGAAACAAAAACAGTTGTGCTCATTAATATTCATGAGATCAACAGATAAATCAAACCAATAAAACTATACAGATGACACCGTCTGCTAGCCAAAGAGTCGACCAGCAGGAAATTTTATATATATATATATATAAAATATGAACTATTGTCTACTTTTGCTTTCTCTACAGGTCACAGCTGGACAGCTGGTCAGAGATCAAAGGTTAAAGAGTGACTCACGGGTCCAAACGTGGCATCCTCGGCCTCGTATGTGTAGTGATCCAGGGCAACGAAATAGAAACCTGACTCCACCTGATCACAGCGACGACCAAACATGTGATCTCTGCAGACACACTGACCACTCACCTGGTCACACCTGCAGGAGAAGAGGAAGTGGAGGACCAGGGAATGTATGAAAGAGAGAGATAAAGAGAGAGAGAGAGAAGGCTGTGTGCAGTTAGCGGCTTGTTAGCCTTTAGCTGTCATTAGACATAAACTCACTGGTTGCTGACAGCTCCTCCAAGGTCACAGTCACATGGTCTGCAGCCGTCCATATCATTACTAAGACCCCAGTGTTCAGACTGACAACACACACACACAGCAGATGTTAGAGATGTGTCAAATGTGTCATTAAAGCAAAGTGCAACTGTGTGACATCATTTGTGTCTTCCTCACCACACACTGGTCACAATCTCGTCCTGTCACCAAACGTTTACAGAAACAACTTCCTGTTTCACTGTCACACGGGTTTCCTCCAGGAAGTGTTCCCATGGGGCTGCAGGTACATGCTGCAACAGGTGAGACGCAACACACACTGGTGATGATAGATTTTCTGTTGTGTGTATTTGTTTGTATGTGTGTGTGCGTGTGTGTGTACCCATGCAGCCATCTGGTGCATCACTCAGGCCGTAGTGCCCCTGGCGGCAGCGGTCGCAGCGTTCTCCCTCCACGTGGACTTTGCAGCGACACTGACCAGAGATGAGGCCAGTGCGTACGTCCGTCAGGCCATCACAGATTCCTCCGTTCAGCGAGCCGAGGGGGTCACAGTTACAGGCTGCGAACACACACAGGACACATCTCTGTCCACAGGGGTCTACAACGCTACCAGTATCACAGACTTACCCACAATCCAGTGGACACAGATGTTTAATTGCTGTAGCGCCACAAGGTGCTAACAACTGAGCTGACCTGTCCAGGTGAACCCTGCCCTTCCCAGTGTCTGGGAATGGCTCCACCCACTTGCTAATGGATGATGTATGGATGATAGATCATCTAATCTGATGTTCAGATGTTTGAAATGTTTGAAGGTCAGAGGTCAAATCTCAGCTACATCAGACACAAACCCTGACTCTCATGTTTGGACTAAAACAGAGGTTGTCTCTGACTTCCTGTTCTCAGTGTCTTCCACAGTAATCAGACCATGTGGACTCACGCTGGCAGATGTTGGGGTCTCGGACATCTCTCTCTGGATGCTGGTAGTAGAATGGTTGACACTGTTCACAGTTGTGTCCAGCCGTGTTGTGTTGACAGCTGTCACACACTCCTCCACTGACGTTTCCTGAGGCCACATACACCGCCATGTCGAAGTGACACGAGTCCGAGTGCTTGTTACAGTTACACTCTGCAGATACCACAGAAAAAGAAAAGGCTAGTATAAACCAGTGTTGACCAGTATAAATCAGCATAGACCAGTATAGACCAGTATGGACCAGTATGGACTTACTTTTGCAGGCGTTGGTGTTGCGGCCCTCTGCTGGTCTCCAGGGGAGGTCGTGGTAAAAGTCCTGACACTTTTCACAGTTCAGACCTTTAGTGTTGTGGTTACACATGCAGTGACCATGAACCTGCAGATAATCAACAATCAATAATCATATATAGTGTCCAGCGACCGTGAACATGCAGGTGAGGCAAGCCTAATGCCCCTTCCCCCCTCTGGACTTACCATGCCCTCCTGGGCTGGGCCGGCGCCCTGGATGGGGGCGCACTCGGAGGCGTGTCCATAGCAGAAGCAGTTGCCCCGCACCACCATGTCGTAGATGGCGTAGTAATACTTCTCCTTGATCTCCATGCGGGAGTCCAGCAGGTTGTCGCCCAGCGTGTGCAGCTTGGTGAACTTCACCCGCAGGTTGGTGATCTTCAACATGTCTGAACAAAGCAACCCATTACTGGTTAATAACTGGTCATTAACCGATCAATAACCCAGAGACTGTGGATGACCATGCAGCAGACATACTCTGGATCCTGGGGCTGTAGGGATCGTTGATCCTGAAGGCCGGGTCCAGAACTCTGAAAATCACCTGGACAGAAATGTTCGATTTTAACACTGAGGATGACATCACTGTGATGTCACAGGAACATCTCTATGCTATCATAGTTATGACATCATTTCCACATTACCCCCTAGGTATTACATGGCTACAGCAGTAGTATTAGAGTACTACAGTACCTCCCCCTCAGTAGACGGCTCAATGTCAGAGTAGCGTGAGTCACAGATGACATCATCAACCTTCTGCATTGGACCCTGGGAAATGTCGGGGAAGGACGTCTCACAGTCGTAGGCGAAGTAACGATAAACCTGCCACGTCTTCCCGAAGTCAGCTGACCGCTCGATCACCATGGCAGCAGGACGGAACGTCTACAGAGACAGTGAAGGTGAAGAAGAAGAACCACCACAGAACCACGATCATCATTCAGCTGCTACAGGTCAGACTCTGCTCAGTGATCTGGTCCAGCAGACTGCAGGATGCTAACTCCTCGAGCCACTGTAACATTTATGGGGGTGTCTTGTGGAAGCCATCGGTGTGCTTTTAGCCAGAATCCTATGTGGTGTACACCCACCTTGAAGGTCATAATGAGGTGTGTGAAGTGAAACTCCGCCTCCAGGTTCAGCTGCACGGTGACGTTCTCCAGACCTGCACGCAGAAGATCAAACACTGACCACCGCTTCCACAGAGCATGTGTGAGCTGCTGTAAACAAGAAGCAGACAGTCTCTGCAGCAAAGCTACAAAGCCTAGGCCTATCACAACTGGTACGGGAGGCTGACAAACCAATCAGCAGCCACTGCACATGACTGACTGTATACTGTCTCATTATCGTCTCTGTACTGTCTCAGTATTGTCTCTATACTGTCTCAGTATTGTCTGAGTATTGTCTGTATACTGTCTCAGTATTCTTGGTATGTCTCTATTCTGTCTCAGTATTGTCTCTGTACTGTCTCAGTATTGTCTCTATACTGTCTCAGTATTGTCTCTGCACTGTCTCACTATTGTCTCTGTACTATCTCAGTATTGTCTCTGTGCTGTCTGAGTATTTTCTGTATACTGTCTCAGTATTGTCTCTATACTGTCTCAGTATTCTCGGTATGTCTCTATTCTGTCTCAGTATTGTCTCTATACTGTCTCAGTATTGTGTCTGTCCACAGTGTCTCTACCTTTGCACCAGTGATTGTGGTCTAAAGCATTTTCTTCTCTTAGGAGAGTTTCTACAGTGGATTCATCCTGTTTGTTCACCACCCCCCCCCACCCCCCCACTCTTCAGGCCCTCCCCCTCAGGGGCCGGGGGTCGACACTTGAGCCTCTCTTTCATCTGAATGGGGTTAATTAAATTAAGGGGGGGGGGGTGTTGGTTAAACAGGAAGTTTGTGATGACACAGGACATAACGAAGACTGAATCCAGCTGTGAGTCCAGAGGCAGAGCCTGTAAGAACATGTCAAACTTCACATCTGACCCCTGACCTTTGACCCTGCTCACCGTTCTCAGACTGCCACCAAGTCTTCAGTCTGTTTGGAGCGAACGTGGTGACGACGTTCTCAATGCGGTGGCTGCTCGTCTGATTGGCCAGCTCGTTGTATGGTGCAGCTGAGTCGCACACAAAACACTTCTTCTCCTCCTGGTCAATCACACAGAGAGAAGGGGGGGGGTCTGAAATCACATGTCATAGCAACTACCTTTGTGTGTTTGGGGTGGGGGTGGAGGGCCAGTGAAGGGTTAATGCTGAATTCCTAACATTCCTCTGTGCTGTTGGTCAGTGGAGATGAGAGGAAACCACCTGGGATCATTTAACTAATTCTTAACTCCAACTGGCCTTTTCTGTTTCCAAGGAGATTTACAGTTGTATTATTGGATGTACAGACTGTGGGTTAGAGCGAGTCATGGCTGTTTTGACTTTGCTTCTAGCATCAAACAAAGGGACAGACACAAGCACTGTTTGTAGTGAAAATTTTAACAGCTTCTTAAAATCCCCACTAGTTGCTGCTGTTGCATTCTGGGATACTGGCTTTTACTGGTGATGAAGTTTATACTACAGCGAGTCTGTGAGAGGCGACCCCAACGCAGCAAATGAATAACAAAAAGTTGTTGACTTTGACCTTTGACGTTTATAGTGGTCTGTGTTTTGTCCACAGGAACATCTGGACAAACATGTGTCTGCTGTTGGTTCCCAATGTTTCCTTATAGGGATAGGGGAGTTTACACGATGACTCACACAAACACAAACACACACACACACACACACACACACACACTGGCTCTTTGAAGACATGATCTCTCCCTTCACCCAAAGCACACCTCAAGCTAACCCTGAAAATAATCTAGAGTTAACCTGAATCTGATTTAAAGCTAACCCTAAACTAACTGAAAGCTAATCCAAAGGTTATTTTAAAATAACCTCAAACTAGCTGAAAGCTAACCTGAAGCTAAGCTAACCTGAAACTGACCTAAAGCTGACACAAAGCTTGTAGAAAGCTAATCTAAAACAATTTAAAAGCTCTCAAAAAACCAGAAGCTAATTGAAAGCTAACCTGAAGTTGGAACTGGAAGCTAAACTGAAGCTAGTTATTTTAAAGTTAAGATGAAGCTAACTTGAACCTTAAAGCTGGGGTTGGTAATCCTGGAGAGCTAGCAAGATTTGAAAATAGCACCTCCTCTGAGCCCCCCCCCCCCTCCTGTCGGTGTGTACGTCCAAGCCACGCCCCCACGAACTGGAACGCGCACCGCACGAAAAAGAGAAGCGGCAGAAGGAGTACTATATATATATTATTATTATTACTAAAATCTATTCAACACTAGTGTCACCGACCCGTTTTAAACCCACAGAGAAGCTAATATTAGCATTAGGCTAATACAAGCTACAAAAGTAGCTACGTTAGCAAAAGTTACACATTTCATAAAAATAACAAATCCTCCCGAAGCAAAGCATATAATCACCTGTCCAACAGAAAGAGAGCAACCTCAGCATCACTTCAAATCCCTCAGTTGTCTCCACAAAAGCAACACCGATGTTTCCTCTGGTTTGACGTCTGGCTTTATCCAGAGCCTTTTTGTTAGCAGCCTTTTCAGCCTCCTTTCTCTTCCTTGCCTTTTCTCGGGGCGAGCCGTTACAAGTAACGTTACAAGTAACGCTGGAAGTAGTAACTGGGGCTGCATTTTCTCAGCCACTGCTCATAAATGAGCATGAAATCCGTTCTGCTGTAACTCTGTACGCTGATTTCTTCCGACAACAGCGACACGTGAAGATCGTGCACAGGTGTACGAGACAGGGATCGAGGGGGGCGGAGACAGAACTAGACATGAAGGCATCTGATTGGTTCTTGCTCTTTGCACCGAGGAGCTTGGATTGGTCGGAGTTGTGTCAGTCCTGCAGCTGCCACAGAGGACTGATTACTGTCGTTCCTTTTTCTGATACATAATGTATTGATCACTCAGAAGGTAGAAGGACCATTTCACCCAGTGTAACAACACATGTTTCTGAACAGGATTACCAACCCCAACTTTAAGCCAAGGACATGTTTAAACTCAGGTGTTGCACTTACCTGCAGGTGGCTGACAATGCAGAACGGTTCTGGGCGATTCAGACCACAAGTGGAGGTGGATGACAGCTGGTGAGCTCGACCAATCAGAAGGTCTCCTGTTGCGGGGTAACAGCTGCCCTCCGTGCACACATCACTGAGCTCAGGCAGGCTGACGTCCAGGTCGTAGCCGACCGAGGCCCCGCCCTCCTGAGCACAGGTACACCCCTGCAGAACTGATAGCAGAGGGTCTTATTGTCTAAAAACTATTTGAAGGAGCTAAATGTCTCCGCACGCACGCACACGCGCACGCACACGCACACACACACACACTATTTGCTTCTTTCTGTTTGACAAACTTTAGATTAAACGATGCCATATAAACACTTGTGAGATCTATTTTACTTTTCATCTGCCTCGCTCTCCTTATTTGTTTAAAAATATTGATATTGACTCATAGATTGAATAAAAGTCTTCTCCACCGGTGTGAGACCATCTAACCCCTAAACAAAGTGAAATTTGAGCAACAACCATCTTCATCTCTATCATCCCTGTTTTCTTTGTTTTTCTCTTTCTGTTCTTCAGTTGCAGCTTCTATTGGTTTTATGAATAAAGTGAAGCTGATTCAATCATCCTCTCAAAGTGACGTCATATCACATTCTCTGTCGTGATTGATCAAATCAATGATCACTTGGAACTGTGATCATCTGTTCATTTGATTAGTTTTTTTTCTCTGATCAGCTTCTCACTGATTATTGATGAATGTTTGTTTGACCCGGTGATTCACTGTGATTCACTTCATTATCGATTGGATATTGAATGTACGGATCATTTGAAACGTCGCTAAACTCACTTCTGAGGCCAAAGATTCCGTTAAAACGACTTTGATCATTTAACGACTGATCTATAAGAAAACGTTAATTGATCCTGACATTAAAAATCAGAATACACATCAATCAGAGCCAATCAAAACTCTGTGAACTAAAGTTGTAAAGTTTTCTCACCGAGCAGCAGCGCGAGCTGAAGCGCCACCATCCTCTTATCTTGGTCCTGATCCTGGTCCTGGTCCTGGTCCTGGTCCTGGTCCGCAGCAACAGAACCGCACACCCTCACTGGTTTGCAGAGACTGTCTGGACCTTGAGACCCCGCAGACCTCAGAATTCCTCGGACTCCGCCTCCTTACATTCAACGACGGCACCTCAGTTGATACATCCGGGCTACTTTTCAAAGTAAAACGGCTTTTCACTATGTATTTATTTGTAACGATGTGAAGACAAACAAAGGGAACATCAACATCATCATCAGGAACAACAACAACAACAACAACAACACTGGAATAACAGTGAAACACAAACTCGATAAATCTTGAACGGAAAAAACGTCAAACTGATGCCTTTATTTTGAAAGACGATCGACCTGACTTCCTATGTGACTCTCCCTCTCTCCGAGTGACTTAACCCCCACCCCCACCCCCTCTCCTGTAGTTGTGAAGGGGATCAGAGACTCCCCCAGGCCCTAGACAAAGACATTCCTTACCTCCACCCCCCACCCACCCTCCGCCAACCCCCACTGGTAAACCTCACCTGCAACAACAAAGGAGGAGGAGGTGTGTGTGTGTGTGTGTGTGTGTGTGTGTGTGTGGGGGGGGGGGGGGGGGGGGGGGGTACCCGGAATTCGGAATCCAACCCCCCATCTGAAGATCTGTGTTAATGCATTGTGGGCAATCACTGTGAACATGTGGCGACCTGTAGATATGCACACACACACACACACACCCACCCCCCCCACCCCAACCACCACCCCCACCCCCTCCACACACACACACACACACACACACACATACACAATACACACATAGAAAGATTTGAAGTTGATGTCTTTGCATCAACCACAGTCCAACACCTGAAGTGACCCCCCCCCCCCCCCCCATGTTTGGAGTTAGTAGCGCCCTCTGTTGTTCAGAAACTAAACCTCTGCTGAACCTCAACTACAAACTGAGGAACTGATTAATTATTAATTTATGTTATAATAATAAATAATAGTCGTTGTTGTTGTAGTACAGGCTAATGATGATTATGAACCTTAGAGAACAGACTCAACATATGATTCAGCAATTCTTTTTAATCAGGTTTGACATTTGACAGAACAGACAAAAGTCAGATGTACTGCAGTAATAGAGAAGAGCAGTATTCCTCTATAAAGTACTCTGCAGTACTCTGCAGTAGTTACAAAGTACAGGTGGTGTATACTTCAGCTCGTCTGGAGATTTCCTTTCGAAGTGAATCGACAGTTTCCAACAACCCGGACACTTCAGCTGATTTTTCCTCGTTCCTCTTAATGAGCTGCTGGATCCTCTGCTGCACATCTGTACACACACACACAAACACACACACACACTCGAGATGATTTCAAACATAACAGACCAGATACAACAGATGGAAATCAAAGAGCTACCTTGGATCTGCCAAAGTTTGTTCTCCACCCGTCTCTTTATGTCCTCCGCCTCCTCCATGATGCTTCTCAGTCGTTGTTCAGTTTCACCCTGAGCCGTCTGACTTGATTTTCCTGCTTTAAAATCTCAAATAACTTCATCACGTCATCCAACTCCTGTTAGAGAAACCAGAGGGAAAAGACCTTTATGATTCTCTGTTTGTGTATTTGATCAGTGTGTCTGTCAGTAGTTTTGATGTCAGTTGTCTTACTTTTCCTGTGTCAGTAGCATTGAGTGCTGACTGCGCTGCTTCTCGAGCCTCTCTTGCCATCGCTCGGTTTGATTCACTATTGTTCTTCAGGCCTTTGATGTCGTTCTTGAGATTTTCAGCTCGAGGACTCTGCAGCTTTGTCTCAATGTCATCCAGTTTCTCTTTGATCTGAAATGTGGAGGAAAGAACTGAGCAGACCAGGAGCGACTGAAGAGGAACAGACTGAAACCTGTGTTGATGCTTACTTGGCGGATTTGCTCTTTGCTCATGTCTCCGTCCTGACTGGCAGTTTCCAGGTCATTGTTGGCTTTGTCCTGAAATCTCTCTGCTTCATAAATGTCTCTGCTGATCTCTGTCACGTCAATGTCCTTCATCCGCTGCCTACAAAACAAGGAACAAACATGTCAACATGTAGAGCAGCACCATGGCCTGACCATGGCTGCGGGTCAGTTCACATTTTAAGTAACGTTTTGTGTTTGACACTGACTTGAGTTTCTCAGCTTCCAGCAGTAGGTCCTGGGAGATCTTGGCATGCTGCTCCGTGTTCTTGAGGTCATCCTGGAAGTGTGTGGCATTTGACAGCAGATTATTGATCTCACTGATCATTGACTGGATCTGCTCAGGAGACTGTGGCAGCTGGATGTTCAGCACAGCTCGGGCAATTTTCTCAATGTCTTCTGGAGGAACCATCTCATCTATCAGGGAGGAAACAGGATTAAAAATGTTGCTTCTGCTTCTGGTGATGCTGCAGTCTTTGCTTTATGTAAAAGAGTCTGGTGAGTTGTGGTCTGTCCAAAAGCAGTTGGGGTTGTTGGTGGTCCATTGTTATGCCCCTTAGGGCCAACAAGTCTCTGATGGGGGGGAACAGAGGATGCTGTGGCATGTCTTCTCCATACCCATCGCCAACATTTGGATACTCCTGGACACTTTGCCAGCGTAAATTTCATTGATTTCAGTTCTGCTTTCAATACCATTCAGCGACATCTGGTAATCAGCAAACTTCACAGTCTCCACATCCCACCTCCTCTCATCCACTTCATACACAACTTTCTGAGTGACAGGCCTCAGGATGTCAGACTGGGCTGTACTACACCCCCCTTCACCATCACAAATACAAGTGCACCACAAGGCTGTGTTCTGAGTCCATTCCTGTACACACTCTACACAAATGACTGTCTCAGCCTATCCCCCATCACCAAATACTTCAAATACTCTGATGACACTGCAATATTGGCTCTCCTCTTGGACCAGGACTCAGTCACAGCATACAAACACTCTGTCGCCCACTTCTCCTAGAGGTGCAAGGACACTCTTCTCCTCCTCAATGTCACCAAAACCAAAGAACTCATTTTTGACAATTGTAAAAATAAAATCACTCCTCATGAACCCATACACATTGACAACCAGCCGGTGGAGATTGTGGACAATTTCAGATACCTGGGGATCACACTTGAGAACAAACTAAACTTCAACCAACACACTTCAGACATTACTTAGCGTTGCCAGAAGAGAACCCACATCATTCGTAAACTCAGATCATTGTCCATCAAATCACCCCTTCTGCTTCTTCTGTACCGGAACATCATTGAATCCATTCTTCTGTACTGTGCAACCTGTTATTTCACCATGCTGCCCCTCAATAACAAAAACAAACTTCTCAGAATCACTCACAGCTGTTCAAAAATAATTGGCCTCCCAACTCCTAGCCTGCCAGCCCTCATTAACACTGCCATCATCTGTAAATCCTTGCACATAGCCCATGACCCCCACCACTCACTACACCCATATTTCACCCTCCTCCCCTCTGGTCGAAGGTTCAGACAACTGTCCTGCAGAGCATCCCGGTTCTACAAAAGCTTCGTCCCCTCTGCCATTACAGCTCTGAACAGCAGGCGGTAAAGAAAGAAAGAAAGATGTAACAGTTTTTGTTCACATATGTGTGTTTTGGTGGTGTATCTGTGTTGTCGGTGCATATGTATTTTTCCCGGTGGTGTATGTTACTGTTGGTGTTTTTGTAAACTGGAGCACAACTGTCAAAATGAATTTCCCCTCAGGGACAATAAATTATGAATCTGAATCTGAAAAAGTTTGGTGTGTAACAGTTGTGATGTATAAAAAAATTATATAAAATTATGTTGCCAAGGTGGAAGAAGGCTGCCCTACAGACTTGTTTTATGTGTGAGCAAAAGATCATAACCTGGTTAGAGATGAAAAATTGGTCCAAGTACAGAACCTTGTGGAACTTCGTGATCTGTGACCCTTTGTGTGGATAGCAAAATTGTTATTTACACGAACAAACCAGAATTTGTCCATCTTAAACAAGACTAGTGCAGCAGTGAAAGTGTTAATGTCAGTTCCAAGATGCTGTGGTGGATTGTATGAAATGCAGCGCTAAGATCTAGGATCAAGAGTAGGATTTAAGTAGAGATTGGACCTTGTATAGGATGTTGATTAAGGGACAAATATCCTCAAACAGCTGGAACAGAGTCAAGAAGACAAAGTGATGTTTGGAACCTCAAGATCTTCAGGACATGAGCTGTGCAAATATGAGCCAGGGTTCGTACTGGGGAAACAGAGTTTATCTGATATTGACCTCAGCAACAAACCAGGGTTTCTTCTTGTGACCTAATAACTTAAGTGGAGTCACACAGGTAAGGACCAGTGTCTCTCAGTGTCACCTGGTCACTTACCTATCAGGTAATCTTTGACTTGCTTGATAAGCTCCCTGGTTTTGGTCTTCTCTTTCTCAAAGGCCTCCATATTGCCGTTGATCCGGTCCTGCAAGTCTTTGGCCTGGTCTTTGGTTTCCTGAGCTGCCTGTTTGGCAGAATTAATCTGACCCAGAACAAACAGAACAACATCAAAGTGTGTCAGTATTTTAGTTCCTACACCAAATTTGGCCAAGGGTATCAGTGGAATCACATAAAAACAAATTAAGGTCATTCTGATTCCCTCTGGTCTCAGGAAAGGTTATCTGGACAACATGCATTAGACAGAACCAATAGCAACACCAGTGTTTCCAAGTCCAGTGTAAACCTGCCTTGTTCTTTGACTCCTCCATTCTGGATGGGAGTGTGGCAAGTTGGTCTTTGGCTCTCTCAGCTGTTTCTGAAGCTTCCTGACTGGCAGGAACGACTCCATCACAGGATGGGCCTCCACACTTCCTGTCTCCCAGATCCAGAATGCACAGTGCTCCACCACATCCTGAGCAGTCCTCCAGGCCTGGTCCTCCACAGACCTGCATCACACCACAGCATCACACCTACACATGGCACTCATATGTCCATCCATCTGAGTTTCATAGTCACTCCAGCATGTCCTGGGTCTTCCCAGAGCCTCCTCCTGGTGGGGCATGCCCGAAACACCTCCCAAGGGAGGCACCCAGGAGGCACATGTTATATTCACTATTATATTGTCTTATATTGACATGTAAAAATGACGCAGCAGTTCAGAGATCACATGATAAGTCTGGATTCAATATTTACCAATAATTAGAAGTGTGACTGATTTGATGTGAGTGATCTGAATGATGAGGAGAGACCAGACAGCACATGCTCAGGTCAACCTGACCCCACACAGACAGGTTTACTTGCAGTATCATGAGTGGCCACATGGTTAGCAATGGTGTCACTCACCTTTTGGTTGAGTTGGACCACGCTGAGCTCCTTGATCTTCTTTTCCAGTGGCGCTAGGTCTCCCCCTCCTCTGCTGCATGTGCTCAGTTTGTGTTTGATTCCTTGTCGAATGTCCATGGAGTCCTCCAAACCTTCACTGGCATTTTTTACCTTCTTCTCATCCAGCATGAAATCTCTGTGGAGTTTCTGGATCTCATCTTGCAGCTCTGAGACAGACCAGAGACAAGGTGAAGCAGCAGCACCACAGTCTGGTCTTGGTTCAAGTTCTTTTAAGTCCTGGCTTTGCTCTGATCACAGAGAGAACTGCCGCAATATAGAAACCTCCCTGTTTCTGTTCAACCAGGAGCATCTGAGCTAAATTCAGGTGCTCAAGACTTCTCAACTTACATTGTCACTTCTCAAACCCTGAACAACAGGCTAACATATCAATAGGCTAACAGACTAGTAAGCTAACAGGCTAACCAACCAACAGGCTAACAGACTAATAGGCCAATAGACCAACAGATTAAAGAGAAACTGCAGGAAGTTTGTAAAGAGGTCAGCCCCCCACTCTCTGGTTGGCTGTGGTCAGCTCCACCTGATTTTACTGTGATCCAGATCTGTATCTGCTCTGAGCATGTGAGATACCATAAGCCTCTGGTGAGCAGCACAGACCAACAAAAAGAGCAGGAGTCAGGTGACCTTCAAGCTTCTTGGGTGTTGGTGGATGTGTCTATATTCCGTACCTTCCAGGTCGTCATCATCATCTTCATCATCTGGACCCTCAGTGACTTTGTCCTTCAGTCTGTTCAGCAGCTTCTTGAAATCTAAATGAATGTTGTCAATTTCGGTGTTGAGGAGTGGAGATGGGTCAATCAGGATCATGTTCGGGTCGATGGCATCTTTCAACTTCCTGTGACATGTCAGTTTTAAGATGTTTAATTTCTCTGCTGTGTGAAACAGGACAACAGGTTCTTCCATCTTAAAGCTCCATTTATTGTGAAGGTAGATCTACCTACTTCTGTTACTTTGTGATGTCACAACAAAGCAATCATCAAGCTCTGCCCACCTGGACCCACTATCCAATCTGTTTTTGTTTTTGCTGTTTTAACTTTATTAACAGATCACAGTAAAAAATATTCCTGTTGTTAAGGAGCAGACTGGATGTCAGAAATCACAGGTTTGATCCCTGGGGATGAGAGAGAGAGACACTAAAGACCAGTGCGGGGGTCGCCAACCTTTGTGAGAGAGACCACTGTGCATCCAAAAAAATATCTATTATATCAGAATGAAACAGACACAATATTTCAAAGACATGGGCAAACAGCTACATGTTTAAATAAAAGCTGGGAGGACAGCGCTATGGCTTTCACTCAAACACAAGTAACCAGGCCACATATAAGGCTGGGATCGTCATTATTAGTTGGATTTAAATAACACGGGGAGTTGCCAGCATGCCGATGATTATGCTATGACGTGCCAACCGTGGCACTCGTGCCAAAAGTTGCCGACCCCTGGACCAGTGGGTAAAATACTGATGATGAGCTCTCCACTTAAATCTGATGTCTGACTGTTGACTGACTGCAGCCAGATGTTGTAGCTGTGGTTGACCCGGTCTGTCAAATCAACACACACAGGTGTCTGTGTCTGTGGCTCAGGGGGCAAAGTTTGTAGTTCGATCTCTGGTTCATCAGTGTGTGTGTCTGTGTGTGTGGGGTTAGGTATGTGATGTAAAGGGTGGTGCTCTTGAGGCGAACTTACTTGATCTTTGTCCACAGTTTTTCCACCTTCTCTAGCATTCGTGGAGACAGTCCTGTCAGGTTGGTGAGATTGTCCAGCTTCAAGTGCACCTCCAGCATCTGTTGCTGGTGCGACTGTCTCCAGGGCGCATGTCATCACCGTGGTGAGGGATAAAGGTTCTCATCCTCTGAGTGGCCCGCTGGACATCGATGACATTCTGGGCCCAGAGGGAGGTGCAGGGGTGGCACTCCTCACAGGCCGGGAACTTGGAGCTGTAGCCAGGGGCACACTCATCGCAGAAGATCCCAGTGACACCGGTTCTACAGATACACTCCCCGGTTTCAGGGTCACATGACGGACGCTCAGTTCCTTCCAGGTTACAGTCACAAGCTGGGAACAAAGAGAACAACCAGGGTGTGTCTTCTGAGATAGATGTTAAGACCAGGTCTGAACCCAAACAGGTCCAAACAGGTCTGACCAAGACCCCAGTCTTAAAATCAAAATGTGTGTTTTATTGCTCACAGATACACTGCAGGTCTGGATTCCCAAAGTGGTTTTCTCCACATTCATCACATTGTCTCCCTCCAAACTCT
Organism: Caranx ignobilis; assembly: GCA_021432705.1. NCBI lineage: Eukaryota > Metazoa > Chordata > Actinopteri > Carangiformes > Carangidae > Caranx > Caranx ignobilis. The sequence goes on from JAFHLA010000147.1 coordinate 83,265, forward strand.
GGACGACAAGGACACTGTCCCGTCACCTAAACACATCACAGGCATCTTTTACTATCACAGGCTTTGAGATGTCAACACACCTTCAACAGGGAGGTCGTGACTCTGTAAAGTTGGTGTCAGAGTAGAAACACTCAACAACAAGGGTCACTTGAACACACCATAAGGATCTATTACTATGAACATGTGTTTTTATTCATGTGTTGTCATTACTCACTAATGTCAGTGTTTATCCAAAGTTAAATCTTGAGATGGACACTAAAAATGAACTTTGACCTTTGCCCCCTAAATCAAATCACTGCATTCCTGAGTACAAATAGAGCTTTCCCTAAATAGTCTTTTTCTTTTTCATTCTCATTTTCATTTTTTTCCCTCATAAACACAGTACCATCTCAAGAGATGTGTGCATTCACAGAAATCGACTGAAAACAACTCTAAATGCTCTGGTTCATACACTAGGCCTGTATGTGGCGCTGTAACACTGCCATAGAAATATACCACAAACAGAGAAGAAGTGGAGCATGCTCAGAAAGCTGCTGCAATCTCCAAACAATATAAATCACTTAACAGTGAATGTTGACAGGGAGTAAGGTCAGTTTAAACATGATGATGTAATCAATGTGTTTCAGGAGCAGGATGTCAGAAGGATTTCCCTCATGATATTAACACCACATCAAACATCCAGGTCACTGTGACCACCTATTGCTCAGTGTTGGAGAGGAGCAGGAGACTATACTGTCGTAGCTCTGATAATAACACCAGCACGAACCTGTGGTCAGCTGTTGTTGTTGTTACATGACATGTAGCGGGGTGGCTGAGGTTAGAGATGTGGGGCTATGACATCATCATTTCACAAAAGTTGCATTTCATGAAAACACTAGGGTGGTGTTTGAGAATTATTCACTCTGGGACTTATTTACAAAATATTGTTTTTTTTAGGGTTCATGAAATGTGGACAAAAAGCTGACACGATAAAAGACTGTTGTAGATACTCCGGTGGATGGGCCTTAAGAACCGGGTCCTGCTTGTCAGTTACCCTGCTTGACAGTTATCATGGGTCAGTTAGTATGGAGTCACTTAGCCTGCTCGTGGCCTGGTGGTCTTGCCTTGTTGCAGATGTTGGACAGCGAGTTCACTGGCTCACAGCTGCAGGGCTGACACCCTGATGGTCCGCCTAGGTTCCAGTAGCTGTCCTCACATTCATCACAGAGGACACCTGCTACACCTGTTCTGCATGGACACTGTCCTGTTGTTGGATCACAGAAACATGGGCTCCCCAGAGGACACAGAGTCACCTCCGTCCCTCGCCGGTCACAGGAGCACTCTGGGAATATCACCATGTATTACACTGATTATCAGTTCATGCATTAATAGAAACATGGGCGTCTTCAGGGTGAGCCTTTACACACACATTCAATCATATTGTAATTCACCATCATCTGCACATCTGACTCAGTGGACACCTGTGGTTCTGTGAATTCACACCTCAAAGACAGAGGGGTAGGGTTTGTATGTGCTCGCCTGTGAAACCTGGCTCCAAGAGATGGAGCAGGAGGCGGAGCATTCTCAGTTAGATATATCTAATGTCATCACCAGACCTTGACTGAGGTCACAATCAGGTGGTGGAAACAGAAGGTCCCTGTCAGAGATGGGCATCAGAGCCGGGACACCTAAAAGTCCTTAAGGGGAGGAGCTAAAGGATGGATGTCGGAGCTTTACTTGTTTGCCTGTTAAAACTGGATGGATGTAGAATGTGCTGCTTGAAAATGTTTATCTGTACCTTTGCAGTCTTGGACCAAGGCATTGCCATAGTACCCAGGTTTGCAGCTTTGGCAATGCAGCCCCATTGCATTGTGGAGGCAACGGTGACATTCACCCGTTCGGCTGTCGCAGGCATCGCGGTCTTCCAGGTCAATGTTGTTGTTGCAGGGACACTCCTCACAGCTGGCACCAAGCTCTGTCAGGTCGCCATAGAATCCTGGGCTGCATCTGTCACAGCGTGGACCTACAACAGAAGATCATTTATCTCATATGCTAACCCTGACCTCAACCCTGGACAGGAAGTCAGCTGAGTGACTCATACCTGTGTGGCCCCTCTTGCAGCTGCAGGTGAAACCAAAGGATTGTGGGTCATGGTGACAGGAAATGGCAAAGAATCGTCCACTCCCCTGGATGTCTGGACACAAGCAGGGCTGACAGGACTGTCTGGAGACAGGGTTGCCATAGTAACCCTCCACACACCTGCATCAGCACCATGAAACTTTCATGAGAACAAGGTCATAAGGTCACAAGGTTATAAAAGAATATGAATATATAGTGTGTATGTATATTTATATTTGTGTGTGAGTGTGTGTTTTATATGGAACCTTTCACAGTGTGGCCCAGCGCTGTGCTCTCGGCAGTTCACACACTCTCCTGTCTTTTCATCACAAGCCTCTGAGAGGCCGTTACATTCACAGGGTCGACAGTGTGGGAAATCCCAGAATCCCGTCTGACAGCGATCACAGCGGCGCCCTGTCACCTCTGAGCGACACGCACACTGACCTCTGACCTGATCACACATCTTTGACATGGAACCAAGATGATCACACTCACAGGCTGCAATTAAAGAATCAGAGAAATGTCCACCATGACTGCACGTCACAGATGAGTCAGTGTTTGTAAAGATGGACAACATGATGCCTCCCTACAATGTATGGAATGCCCCCAAGTGGCCAGGCAGTCAAGAAGAAGTGGAGACATGTCGGCCGTCTTTACATACAGTTCACGTTAGAGATGACCATATAGAGATTCTTCCTTTCTGAATGTGAGTTTCTTACGTTTGCAGCCTTCAGGTCCAAAACCAAACGTCAGTGGAGCACAGGAGTCACAGCAGCGGCCAATCACGTTGGGTTTACATTCACAGACTCCACCCAGTTTACTGCACGATGGCCCGAGAGCACCATTGACATTACACCTGCAAACTGAAAACGGGAAATGTTCTAAAACAAATCAAAAAGTCTCAATGACACAAAAACATTTCCTGTGAAGGAGGTTTGTGTCCTGTTGCATGAGTGTGACCTTTAACCTCTGTTCTGTGTATGAGGGCTCTGCTGTTGACACGTCTCGACATGTTGAACCACTCACCAACAGCTCCGTTGTAGATTTTTGCCGACAGGCTCTTAATGAGTTCCTCACAGTGCTCTGGCAGCGATTCTGGCGAGTTGACTTCAGCAGCCAATCCGACACAGCGAAAGTGGTGGAAAGATTCAAGGTCACTCTGAGAACAGAAGTTCTGGACAGACTCGATCCTGGGAATCAGACCCATCTACAGGACCAGATGTGGATTATCAACAAATATCTGTCACTACATTTTGAGCTAAGCAATGTTTGATTGTTGCTGTGAGTGCAAAGAGTTTAGTCAGAATGAGTTTCATCTGAGATTATGAGGTCACCCTCACCGAGTCGACCAGGATGTACGATCCATCGGATCCATCGGATCCATTGGATCCGTTGGATCCAGGCTTTTTGTTAAAGACGATGTCCACAAAGTACCGACCTCCTGCATTCAGACACACAACAGCATCCAGAACACTGGATCTAAAAACGGACAAACAAAAGACAGTTCATAAGTAAATACAAAAAAAACAACAACAAACAGATGTAAGACAGGAGTAAACAACAAAGCAGACATCATCTCACCTGGAGTTTCCAGGAAGAATCAGAGTGTAACTTCCTGTTGGGTTATGGCTGCAGCCACCATCACCTGGTGACAACATGATGATGCTGACTGAAGCCAGCCAATCAGATGGAGTCTATAGATGAAGATCAGCTGAGGTCAAAATACAGGAAGTAAGAATTTGCTATGAAGTAGCAGAAGATGAAGTGAATTAATTCACCTCTGGCTCGTAGCGAATCAGTAGCTGGTAATCCATCGATGATGGCAGATTGTCCACAGTAAACCGAAGCCCCACCCCCTCCAACACTCTCACCAATCCTAGGCCGCTCCAGGTGATTGGCTGATCAGATGTCCTCTGACGGGGAATGATCTGCAGGGCATGACCCGGGTACAGAGGGATGCTGCTTTGCTGCTGAATTCAAAGAAAAAAATCTGATTGGATGAAAGGTCAGATTGACACACGCCCTCACTGGTCACATGACATCTCACCTGCCCCTGTCTCCGTCGGCGGGCAAATCGTCGAGTCCTCCGAACCAGAATGATGCGACCATTAGAGAAGTCAAAGTCAAATCCCCGCTCCCTGTAGTACTTCTCACACTGTGGTAAAACTACTGGGCTCAACTGAAAATACACAGTAATACTGCATGTAAATACACAGAAATACTGCACATATATAACAGTAATACTGCAGGTAAATACACAAAAATACTGCAGAAGTACTGTTGTATTGTGAACTTTCACCAGAGAAGAAGATGAAGGCATTTCTGTAAGAGGAGAGCTATCTTTGTGCAGTGGAGAGGCGAGCTCCGCCTCATACAGGAAGTAGTCCAGATGAGGCAGGAAGTATCCAGGGGCGGGGTCAGAGCAACGCCGACCAATCATGTTTGGTAGACATTGACATTGTCCATCTTCTGGAGAACACCTGAGGGGACAGGAAGACATCTTTGCAGAGACTCAACAAACTGATCAGTTTGATCAGCTTAATTGGTTCATAGATTAGAATAGAATAGAACAGAAGAGAATTCCTCTGCTGTGACACAAACATTAAATAAAAACATAAATTATGACCAAACAAAGAGCAGGTCAAGGGTCAAAGGTCAACATTAACCTGACCCTAACCCTCTCCTCTGGTTTGTTGTGAATCAGATTCCACTTTGTTTTGACTCCCTGATGAAGGCTTGATGCTGAAACACATCAGTTAGTTATTTTTCATTGTCATTTTAGTCATTGTGACAATGCCAGATACATAAAGGCACTTTGTTGACTTAAAGAGGAAGGAAGTATGCAGTCTGGTCTCTTCTCCTCTGTGTTACTAATCCACCATGTGCATTTGTCTTTAATGAAGCCAGTGAATAATCAATCCATGGAGCACTGGATAACGTTATATAACATACGATGTTATGATGTGTATATGGGTTAGGGTTAGGGTTATATGTATGGGCATGTATGGGTTATGGAGCGCGTTTGTGTCACGGTGCACAAAGACGAGAGCTGGGACACCGGGTCAGAGTCTCTCATGTTGCAAGGTTTTTTTTTTAGTCCAGAGACCCAGGTGGAAGACAGAGAGCCTCCATTCTCCCTGTGACACATTACAGGTCATTTATTTAAACCATCACAGTTGCTGAAGCTGTTTATTGGAGGTAAAGATGTAGCATAGCCACGGAAAAAATCCTGCATAGTTCCTCTTTAAACAGAGTGCCTTGGAGTTTTTGCTTTAATATCCCTCTCCAAATAGCACCTCTAACTGAGAAATGAGTCCTTGAAGCACATTTCTTTTAGATTCCACTTCCTGTTACTGAAGCGGAGGACCAGTTCTTTTGTGTTGGTGGTAGTGAGACCATGTTGTGGAGGATCAAAGGTCAAGGTCACAGGTGAATACCACTGTGTGTAGTCTTAAGACTGACTGTGTTAAATTTTGGTTACTGCTTCCATGGTAACCAAAGATGAGACAGGCTGATATCAGACTGTAAAATGGACAGACATACGTGCTGCTGTGAGCTCCTCCCACGTCACAGTCACAGGGCGAACATCTGAATGCAGAGTTTCCCAGACCCCAGAAACCTGCCTGAACACACACACCACACACACACTTTAATCTCTGCTGGTATTCCTCTATGTCTTTTAAGCTTCTTGTAGTTTCCTACACCAGAGGTCATCAGAGGTCACCAAACACATCAACATACCACACAATGATCACACAATGGCCCGCTCGCCAGATGGTCACATTCGCAACTTCCAGTTTGCTGATCACATGATCCGATACTTCCCAAGGCATGACACCTGCATGCTGAAATACACACACACAAACACACATGAGGCTTTGCTGTTTTGCACAGAACAAACAATCACAGGCACTAATGCTCTTCACTTATAACAGACAGTAGTTCCATGACAGGTTAACAACTCCCATTCCCTCATACCACCCCATCCCAAGCCCACCTACTCTAACTCTAACCCTATTACCATGCACTCATTACATTCACTCTAACCACAGACATGTACATGCAAATTATAAATAAAGAGACATAATAATAAGAGAAAGAAATAATATTTATAAAAAAAACACTAAAAGTGATAATATAGAATACTATTATTAGTAGTAGTAGTAACACTACAAAAAGTTCTTTTAAATGAAACAGAGGTTCTTTGATACCTTGGCAACCAGCTGGATCGTCCTGTCTCAGATTGAAGAAGCCATGTTTGCAGCGATCGCAGCGTTGACCCTCTACGTTTTCTTTACACTGACATTGTCCACTCAAAGCGTCACAGACACCGCCGCCATGGGAACCGGCTGAGTCACAATCACAAGCTGCAATATAGAAAACAGCTGCTGCATCATCGTATCACACGGCATCATTATGATGAAACAGAGGAAACCATCCATCAATCTTTTGAACTTGTGTTGAGTTACAGAGCAGAGCGAAAGGGGAGGCATACGTATGCAGGCATGTGGGTCATCAGCCGCTCGCTGTGGATCCTGATACAGGAAAGGTCGACACTGTTCACACTGAGGCCCTGTCCTGTCATGACGGCAGTCGTCACACACGCCGCCGCTCACGCCACCTGTTGCGTCAAAGCGAGCGGCGTCAAAGTGACATGAGTCTGAGTGTCCATGACAATTACATCCTGAGGGAAGAGGGACCATGAGTTTTAAACCCAATAAACTGCAGATTAGGAAGATTAGAAGATGAGTGAGATAAAAATACATCACAATATTTAATATAACAAATTAAAAGTTTTACTCCTGCAGACATCTGCTGTGTCTCCTCCAGGCCTCCAGGGGGAGTCATGGTGAAAGTCCTGACACCTCTCGCAGTTGTGTCCAGCTGTGTTGTGCTGACAAACACAATGACCGTGAACCTGAGGAGCAGAGGATGCATTTACCTGAACGCTCAGGTGTGATGTGATCGTACGTGACAGGAGAACCGGACTGATCCAATCAGAGCTAAATGGTAAATAGCTTTTTTTCTTGTCTCTCAGACCATTTGCCCTTTCTTTTTTAAGTATATTTTGGGGGCATTTTTTGTATTTATTTGATAGAATAGTGGAGAGAGACAGGAAATGGGGAGGTATAAAGAGGGGAATGACATGCAGTAAAAGCCCACACAATGTGGGATTCGAACCGGGGCCGACTGCAACGAGGAGTACAGCCTCTGTATAGGGGCTCAACTGATTGTGCCACATGGCGCCCCAGACCATTTGCCCTTTCACACACACATTCATACAGCACTAGACAGTGCTTGAAAGCTAACCATTCACATACATTCACACACCCAAATGCACACATCAGAGGGCAAGTGCGGGTTCAGTGTCTTGTCCAAGGACACTTCAACAAGCAGCTTTGACGTGCTGGGAATTGAACTACTGACCCTCTGGTTAATGAAGATCTTGAGCCACAGCCGCCTACCAGATGGTCCTGGTACATACCATGCCAGGCTGGGTGAAGACGTCCCCCCGTCCTCCGTCAACAGGTGTACAGTGGCGGGCGTGTCCATTACAGAAGCAGCTTCCTCTCACCACCATGTTGTAGAGAGCATAGTAATATTTGTCCTGAGGGTTCCTCCGTCTGCGACCCAGCAAAGTGTCGCCCAGTGTGAAGAGGCGGGAGAAGTTCACCCGTATGTTTGTCACAGTGATCAGATCTGAGGAGCAGAAACATGAGCCACAGTGTTTCACATGATCTAAGACTTGATCAATCAGGTGGCAGGATTCTCTGACCTCACCTTGGATGTTTGGTGCATAGGGGTTCTGTATTCCAAAGATTGGATCTAGAGCTTTGAGCACCACCTGGTGGAGAAACAGGAGAAAGGGAAAAACAAACTTTCAGGTTTAAAGACCAATGAAATGAAAAATGAGTGAGATGTTTATTGTTCATGTATATGTTGATATCTGCCAAATGCATGTCAAAGTTATTATCATCCTGGACATTTGCTGACTCACCCTGGCCTTGGGACAGGGTTCGTTACATGAAATTTTGTATCCCTCCCCTGAAATATATATCCTGCCAGTCACTGTGACAACCTCCGAGCTGTGATGAGCCGGTTCTGCTGACACTTTGTGTGAGCTTGTTCTGACTCTGTGGAGCATCATGATCATGAACAGCATCAGTGCTACCTCCAGCTCTACAGGGCCTCAGTCCAAACCTGCTCTCATCACAATCACAGAGGCCCACAGGTGTGTGAAGGTGAGGGAGACAAGTCCTCCACAGCATCAGGCAACCTCACAGGTACTTAGTGTACATTCAGTGTGATTTGCTTCTAATCAATATCTGTGACATGTCCTCCCTTGCTTTGTGGAAACATATAAGCACCACACACACACACAAACACACACACACACACGTCACCACCTCTCCGTCTGTGGACGGCTCTGATCCAGAGTATCTGCTGTCACAGATGACATCATCAATGCTGTCGGCTGGCTCATTGGACACTGAAGGAAAATGAAGTGCACAATCTTCTGCATAGTAACGAAAGACTTTCCAGGTTTGTCCAAAGTCCTTCGATCGCTCCACCAGCATGGCTGCTGGACGGAAACTCTGCAGAGTCAGGAAGTGACATCACTGTCACACCTTCAACAATTCTATGTTTATAGCTATATAAATGTATTTACCTGTGTATGAATGTGTATATACCTGTATACCAATGTGTGTTTGTGTCTTACCTTGAAGGTGAGGACCAGGTGACTGAACTGAAAGACTGTCTCCAGGTCTAACCTGATGCTGACCTGGTGAACACCTGCACAGGTGAATAAAAATATAGTGATATCAGCCATAACATCATGAACTCCTACCTAATACTGTGTCGTCCCCTTTTCCTGTGCTGCACTATGTATTCTGACACCTTTCTGTCAGAACCAGCATGAACTTCTTCAGCAGTTGAGCAACATTAGCTGGTCTGTTAGATCAGATCACATGGCCATGCCACCAGTGCTCTGAGTTTTAGGCCAGTGTACACATGAGTCTTCATGTCCTCTCTGATTGGACAGTCTCTGTGGTGAATTTTCAAACTCACCATTCTCAGACTGCCACCACTTCATTTTTCTCTCGGGGTCAAAGGTCGTGATGACGTTTTCAATGAGGTGACTGTCTGGGTTGCTGTAGCGATCATACGGCAGACGAGAGTCACATGTGAAACATTTCTGCCCCTCCTGCAGAATGGTGATATATACAGCTAATCAACAATCATTTTAGGCATAGTCATCATGATCAATCAATCAAGGGTTAGAGGGAATATTGGAGGTGGTGTGTGGGGGGGGGGGGGGGCATAGGATGAAAGACAGGGAATGTAGTGGTGGGTTGATGTGACTCCACATGTTGATCTGGAGTCACTTGTATTTGAGTCACTTGTCTCCCTGTATTTATGGGTCTTATAAGGTCTGACTGACGAGTGTCAGTCAACACGAAGCAAAAACTCAAAGTCTTTTGATTCACTGTTTTTGTTTTTAACGACACTTTCAACAGCAAAAAGTGAAACTACAGAATCAAGATCCTGAAGAAAGAGCAGGAAAAGTTCAGTAACAAAGAGATGAAAACAGATCAGGACACGTCTCAGTATGAAAGTCAGAGCATGAGCCAAACACACACACACACACACACACACACACAGTGAGTCATGCAGGCTGCAGGCTGAAGCAGGATCACAACTTTACAATTTAATGTTGCAGCAGTGTGTGTGTCTGTGCACAGACAGTACAGGCATTTACAGTATGTGATGTCAGACCTCCAGGTATCCGATAATGCAGTAGTTCTGAGGTCCATGTAGGCCGCAGGTGGATGAGGCTGAAAGCTGAGCAGCTCGACCCACGATCAGGTCCCCCAACTGAGGGCTGCATGAGCCACCTGCACACTGGTCCTGCAGGTCTGTGGGTCCACTGGTCCTGGTGGTTCTGGAGGTCATGGGGACCCCATTGGTCCTGGGGGTCCTGCAGGTCCTGCAGGTCCTGCAGGTCTTGTGGCTGGGCTGCAGGAAGAAGAACTGCAGGGACAGAAGAGACTTCAACATGTTTAGCAGAGCACTCACACTACTTTATATGCTAGTGTGTATGAGATCATGCATGTTGTGATACATACACATGATACAACATCTCTGTAAAAGTGATGGCCTCTCCCATTGGTTCATACAGACTCCAAGAGACTATACAAACCAAGGAGGCAATAATCTTTTGGTGAGGGGATGAACTCACCGATGAAGATGATGATGAAGATCATGATCAGACATGAGAGACACCTGCAAGGGTTAGGGGTTGCTTAGTTTTATGTTTTGTTATTTGATTTTCTTTTTTTTTTTAAGTATATTTTTGGGCATTTTTTGCCTTTATTGGATAGCACAGTGTAGAGTGACAGGAAATGGGGAGGCAGAGAGAGGGGGAATGACATGCGGGATTTGAATCAGGGCCGACTGCAGCAAGGACTATAGTCTCTGTATATGGGGTGCCCACTAAACCCACTGTGCCACGTGGCGCCCCGTCATATGATTTTCTAAATGTGTCCAATAAACTTCCTTTGAAAGTTTGATCATCTGTTAATGTTGCACAAGAGTGAGTTATGCCAACCTCTACGCTGTAGAACTATAAATCCTTCAACTTTGCTACTATTAATAAGGTAATTTTGGTTATAGTTATTAACTTAAGTATTAATCAATCTGTGTTAATAATTAGGCAGAGGGTTTGACCCTAAGGGTTACCCTAACCCCCGAGACTGATTTTGTAAATTGTCTGTCTGGTGCCCTGAGGGGGATTTAATGTAAATTAAATCCTATTAATTTCTTTTTATAGTAATTATTAATATTTTAATATTACTATTTTACAAATTTGATAGCCAGTAATCCTCACAAGTGCACTGTAAATAGCGCTCTCTATGTGAGATAGAGCCCAACATCTATGAAGCACAACATTAATGGTGCCCCCGTGTGAGGCATCTTATTCAATTTTTTTCTTATTATTCCTAGCTGTGCCAAAGCACAACAACAGTAATGCAGCTTTACAACATCACAAACTGCCCTTCTCCATTTAAATCAAGCTTAGCCTTTATTGACACTGTTAGCATGTAGCTTCATCTGATGACTTTAAATGTGTTTCTTTGTGTTTTGTTGTTTTCTGATCACTCCAGCTTTAATAAATTAACAATTTATGTTCAATGAGTGAAGTGAACCAGACCAGACCTGGACCAGGACTCAGGTCCCACATTTGTGCGTGTGGGCCCTGTACTTCAGAGACGATGGTGGCTAGTGAAGCTCCTCATGCAGCAGCAAGATGAAGCCTGAAGGGACTGATGAACTTTAAGGGGAATGTTTGGGCCTCAGCTGTAATTGTGGGGATTTACTGACTTCAGAGTTTCTGCATGAACAAACTATGACGATGGGCGGTGACATTTGTGCAGCACTAACATTGTTTCATTGCTCAGACCAAAAAAACAGAGAGAAACATCTACAAGCAGGAGTAGAAATGAAATGTTGACAGTGTCAAATAAATCCATTCCTGACACAGTCTCCAACCATGAAGTTGAGCTGTTCCCTCGGGTCATCACCTGGATTCAGGTTTTAAGGCTTCCCATGGGAACTGTGTTTTCCCAGTGAAATTCCCCAGCACTTTATGGCAGAAGTGTTTATCAACACCACCATGAAAAACTGATCAACAACCATTAAATGCTCAGCAACCACAAAAATCTCATCAGTTCCCCCTTGAAACAAAAGGACTGCAGCAGAATCCACCATCATGCTTAGATTTCTCTCTGTGATTTAATCTAATTGAACTATTCTCATGGGAATGGACAGAAAAATGGAAAACTCTAAAGAATGAGGACACACTGTGGTGCTAATATTTTAACATCAGCACAAAAACTTCCATGACCACAAGAACCAGGAGAACCTCAGCAAATACCACAAGAACGTCAGCAAGAGCCAGGAGAACCTCAGACAAGGCTGAGTCTCGTTTTCATGAAGTAGCAGTAATAATGTTCACCTGTGTCACCATGACGATGAAAAGACAGGTTGCTAGTCAGTGTTCTGAGTTTAACCAGTCTGATCCCAGCTCAGTTTGTCATCTCTAAGATTAACTGACATTTATATTTAAAGTTGCAACACAAATTGATTTCATCCAGGTCCAGGATTAAAAAGCTGCAGTGTTGATTTAATGTGGTAGATGAGTGAAGGTGAAGGAACCTACCTGTCTCTGCCGCCACTGAAGGAATGAACATATCTGGGCAGGTAACAGCACACCTGAGAAAAAACACACCCTCAGGCTGTCCATGTCATTCAGGGGGAGAGAGAGAGAGACAGACAGAGAGAGAGACAGGGAGAGAGAGAGAGAGAGAGAGAGAGATAATAAACACACAAAATGAACTCCTTCAACCTCTGGAGAAACCTGAATAAGAGATACAAAGAAAGAAAAGAAACGAAAAGAAAAGAAAAGAAAAGAAAAGAAAGAAAAGAAAGAGAAAGAGAGAAAAAAAAGAAAAATGCGCTCTGTGACTCTCAGGAGTGACACCTACCTGAGCAGGTGTCACTCCTGCAGGGTGGAGAGAGGCTGCTTCATGGTCTACAACCAAATCAGGTGGAGGAAAATGTGTTGCCATGGAGACAGAGCAAAGCAGAAGATCCTGCTACCTGGATCCAATCTGTAATCATTCTGGACCCTGACACCTAACCCTAAAACTGAGCCTGGTCCTTGATCCTTGACACTCTAGTTGATCATTGGGCCAACTAGACATCAACCAAAAGGTCACTGGTCAGAGTTCTGGCTCTCTTTCTCCTGGTGTTAAACCGGCCTGCACTCCCTGCTCATGACCCAGTCTGCCGTCCAGTAGTCCCATTAAGCTGGCCTTCTCTCCCTGCCCACCAGGAGCTGCCTTCATCATTTTTCGTTTTTCGTTAACTGACTGATTCCATTTCCATGATTTCCGTATTTCATGTTGTAAATTGTTTTCTTTGTCTGTGTACAACATCTATGTCACGTCTGCCCGTCCTGGGTGAGGGATCCCTCCTCTGTTGCTCACCCTGAGGTTTCTCCATTTTTTTTCCCTGTTAAAGGGTTTTCTTGGGAGTTTTTCCTCAGTGGATGTGAGGGTCTAAGGGCAGAGGATGTTGTCATAATGCTGTGTAAAGCCCTTTGAGACAAACTGTTTGTAAAAACGGGCTATACAAATAAAATTGCCTTGCCTTGCCTTGCCTCTTCCAATATCAACCTGTGTGACTGGAAATTGTAGGTCACGTTCTGATGTCCATGGCCTTTTTTTTTCTCTCTCTCTCTTTTTCTTTTTTAAGGTTCAAGCAGTCCACACATTTTCCTTTGCATATAATTCCTACAGAACCATACATTTTTCCTGTAGCATAAGCTACTCAAAGATTATACATAAACATAACAAAGCAGGTAACACAGCTTAACATAGATTGCAAAAAGCGAAAGGATTCATACATAAAGGAAATAAGTCTTTTTGGCAAAGGTTGAATAAGTAAGTTTTCCAAAAAGGATGAGCTAGAGGCCATGGCTTTTTGTTGACCTTGATGGTTGGCTCAGGTGTAGGAGGGGTTGGAGGTGGACTTTCCATCAGCCTCAAGTAAGTCATGATGTCTTAGAGGAGGGAGGGTGGAGCACAGCAGAAGAACTGTAGAGATGCTTAAGATCCAGAGGAAGCCCCCCCCCCACACGTCCATGACAGGTCCCTGATGGACTGGATGAGACATCAGCACACAGTCCCTGCTACTATACTCTGAGAGAACTGGCTCTCCTGAATCAGTGGAAATTAGGTTTGTCCAGCATAGCAGAGCACAAGGAGGAGACCCAGAACCACGTAGACCCAGATCCATTTAGACCCAGTTCCATATAGACCCAGAGCCATTTAGACCCAGATCCATTTAGACCCAGATCCATCTAGACCCAGAACCACAATTGTGGGATGTGAAATGCACCGACACCACAACCATCAGCTGCTGAGTCTCAGTTTGATTTGAGCTCAGTGTGAACACTGGGTTAGAAACAACGTGTGTAGACGACAGTAGCAGGCCTCACACTCATTGTTAACCCTTTCACAAAGAGGCTTTGTGTGTGTATGTGTGTGTGTGTGTGTGTGTGTGTGTGTGTGTGTGTGTGTGTGTGCGCGCATGCGTGTGTGCGCGTGCTGACTTAGCACTCTGACACACAAAGCAGTGACTGTGTATAAAAGCTGTGAACTCACACAGGTGAAAAGGCAGAACACCTCAGCAACACGCCAGCAACACGCCAACATGTCCACCACTGACATGAACATGATGAGCAGAGTAAGTCCCAGCATGCATCACTGCACACATACACAATTGTGGCATTATCAAGTTAAACCATATCATATCGGGTTGTGTGGCCACGTAACACATCTAAAAAGATCAGTCATTGCTAAGGACAAGAATAATGATCATTGATCATGCTGTTTACAAAACCTTATCGATAGGTGCAGAAATCAAAGCCAAATCAAAGGCAAATTTCAGCACTCTATGTCTCCAGTGACCTGGACATCTGAGAACCTTCACAGATACAGAACCTAGTGTTTATTGATCAGCACAGAATCACCCAACTCATACAGATATTGATCAGGATGAAACATCAGATATTGATTGAAGATATAACGTCACATTTTTTATTGTTGACACTCTTGCAGTCAGTAAGTGTTTTGAAACAGGTGTCCCATCATGCACTGGGACCTGAAACTTTCAGACAAGTGAACAGAAACTGATGATGTGCTCACCTGTCTACAGATCGTCTTCTATGAGGACAGAAACTTCCAGGGCCGCTCCTATGAGTGCAGCAGCGACTGCGCTGACATGTCCTCCTACCTGAGCAGGTGTCACTCCTGCAGGGTGGAGAGAGGCTGCTTCATGGTGTACGACCGCACCAACTTCATGGGCAACCAGTACTTCCTGAGGAGGGGCGAGTACGCCGACTACATGAGCATGATGGGAATGAATGACTGCATCAGATCCTGCCGCATGATCCCCATGGTAACCACACTGCCAATCACATCACTTTATTTTGATATACTTGAGTACATCCTTACTGTAACCCTAACCCCCTAACATACCATTGATTTGCAGTAACATACCTTTGATTGGACAGGAAATCAGTCCTTATTTTCACTCTGTGAAGTCAGATTAATGATTAATTATTGATGGCTTATGTGTTCCAGTACCGTGGCTCCTACAGAATGAGGATCTATGAGAGGGAGAACTTTGGAGGCCAGATGTACGAGCTGATGGACGACTGCGACAACATCATGGATCGCTACCGCATGTCCAACTGCATGTCCTGCCACGTGATGGACGGACACTGGCTGATGTATGAGCAGCCCCACTACAGAGGCAGGATGATGTACATGAGGCCTGGAGAGTACAGGAGCTTCATGAACATGGGCATGGGCAACATGAGGTTCATGAGCATGAGACGCATCACGGACTCCTGCTACTAGACACTGTCAACATGCTGACAATCAATAAAGAGCTGTTTGAATAAGCCTTACTGCCTATTCTTCATCCACTGCACAAACCAATATCATAATTAAGAAGTTATGAAAATAGGGTGTTTGATGAGATAGGAGGTGTTTGATATCTAACTAATAACTAACAGGACCTTTGACCTCTGTGGCTGCAAGAATCGTAATAACAAGCTTACAAAGAAAAAGGGATTAAACTGGAGAAAAAAAATGTTTTAGTACAGACGGCACCACAGATTGAGAGAAAGACATGAAAAGGCATTGTCATTCAGAGACATAAGGACCATCACTGATGTCCCCTGAGACACCCTCACCATCTTTAAATGTGCAGAGTTTATAATGTCAAACTGTATCAATATCAATCAGGTGTCGTAAACTTTTGCATATTTTATTGTTCTCACCCAATAGCGTGGCAAAAAGGGCTCCACAGCACCACCTAGACACTCAAAGGTAGTTCTCCTACTTCTCTCATTTTACTTAGAGGCATTAAAACCAATAAGCATATTAAAGGTGCCAAGATGTATGATAAGGCTTCTTGCATACATAGTCCAAAGTGCACCTCTTTCAGTTTGAGGTTGCCATTTTTGTGATTTTCAGTCAATGGAAAGGAACAAGTAGCTCCAAGAACAACCGTCTTCTTTTCTTTCTTTTCTGATGATACTTTAATTTATAAAAACAACAACAGGGATAAACAGGGATTGGCTTTATTCAATTAGAAATTCCACCCTAATTTCCAGTCCAATCCAGTCCACCCTAAAATACTTGAAGTCTACTCACAGCACCAACTACTGAAAACAGGAAGGAGTGAAGAGTTGACAGTCATTAGAACCATGTGAGGTGGTCTGAGACACAGACACTTGTGCTCTCTGGCTCCATCTGATGGATGAAACCGAAAACATAACTAATGCTTTGCAGTGGCTATAACTCCACAAAAATGTATGTTCAAATCACTTCCAAATGTCTGATGGCAGTTTCACTCTAAATAAATCTGCATATTAAAATGAAGTCACAGTGTCAGTTTTAAAAAATGAAGTTATTGTTTTGGCTGTAAATGCCTCAGCAACACATTATCAGATGATGCACAGACTCTGGATTGCATAATCCTGACCTCCAGTGTTACATTCACCTCCAAAGTCTGTAGGAGAAACCTCTTCCACCTCAGCAACATCAGCAACTTTAGAAACATCCTGTGTCAGGATGAAGCTGAGAAACAGTCCATATATCTGGTCCTCTGGACCGGACCACTGTGGATCTGTAGAATGTTCCTAAGAATCTGTGAAAAACCACCAGCTGGTTCGAAATGCATGGACAGGAAGTGTCTCCTGTGATTCTTCACTGGATCCTCCCCCTCACCTGTGGAAACATTAGTGCTCGTAGTTCTCTACCATCCAATCAGAGCACTCTGCTCTCTAACTGCAGCTCTACTTGTGGTTTAACAAGACTATCTAAGAGTAGAAAGGCAGGTAGATTCTAATAGGTTCCTCACCTGTGGAAGCAGCTCCCAGCCTGCGTTTAGAAGACCTCAGCCTGGAGGGGAACTGGAGATCATGTCTAAAACCATGATAAGAAATGTCCTGATGCAGTGACATCATGGTGCCTACGTCTGTGTTCATTCATGTAAATGCGATATGGTTGGTTTGTGAATGTCAAAATGTTTCATTGCTTTCTCACAACAAATATGTTGATTATGATTTGGTGCCATACAAATAAAATTGAACTTGACTGATGTAAACTCTCCAGTAAATCATGTATTTATTCAATCTTCTCAGCAACAAAATCCTGTGTTCATGAGTATCACACCAATACCTGATCACTTGCTGTCGTCCTTCCTTCCCCATCATTAAAACACCTGTTCCCTCCATCATAACCTCATGTTTTCTCCACAGCTGAGAGCATAGTTTCTCTCATTAACAACGTTCCTGCTGTTTGCTTTCCTTTGGCTTTTCACATGCACTGTGACACTAATATTAATCCTCAAAATCGGTGTTAATCCATATTTAAACAAGCTGTAAGTTGTCACCAACAGTGTCATGGATCAAAGCTTGTGTAGCTCATTATTCAATATGACTTGCAGATTTAATAATTCATTGAAGATGAGATGAGACAGATGAAAAACTACCAATAATTTGCTGTTTTTAAAACAGGTTCTTCTGGCTCATCATAGCTGATAAGAGACACTGTTCTGTCCTATGTCCCCTACACCTAACTGCTGTGACATTGTGCCCTGTTGACATACCAATTAAGATCTTCAATATTATTCTAAACAAACGTTTTATAAACTGTTAACAAAGTTTCACTACAGATTTATCTGAATCTGAATCTTCTTTTTTTTTTTATAATTCTCTTTTAATTTTTTTTCTTTTAGAACAAACAATAATATCACTCAGGATACAAATACCATGCAAGTGAAAAAGCAAATCTGAATCTAAATTTATATCATTTGCTGTTTTGAATATGAGAAATGTTAGACAGGAATCAGGCATCTTTATTATTGAATACTATTCATTCTATTTCATTTTTGAAGATGAATGTTTTGATCATTGCCTGTGAATGTGTCGTATTCAGTCTTTGTTCAGAAACTAGTCCCTACAGTGAACAGAGGCCTGAAGGAGACACACAGCTGCTGTCTGTAGCTCTTTGTCTGTTGTTTCTAAGAGAAATGCCGAACACTGAGCATCTCTTTATCGCGAGCTGCTGGCTCAGGCTCTTTACACAAAAGGCTGCAGCTGCTCAGGTGCTATAAAGAGCAGCAGCTGCTCCACAGGTAACAGGACGTGCACAGCAACGACTGAGACCACAGCAACAACCAGCCAAGCTACGCTACAGCCAACATGACCTCCAGCAGCATGAACATGAGCAGGGTGAGCACTTAAACGCAACACATCCAGTCTTTACTCTGGTGCTATTAGAACATGAACAAACAACTTGGCACTGGACACACAACTGTGAAATTGACAAACTGATCAGGTTTCCAATTAAGCTGAATTTGTGCTTTAATAAAAGAGTCAAGATTCGGAGACAAAAATTAAAAAAAAAAAAATCAGGTTGGTCGTCAGTTTAGCTGTGAAAACATATCATTTGAACCAATAGAATCATGAGCCACATCACCACTGTGGCTTCTCCCTGTGAGGATTAGTATCTCAGGTTTTTATAGTGAAGGAGCTGGAGGCCTAGGATCTTCATTACTGTGGCCAATAGCGCCCCTTGCCAGCATATGAGGAACATAAAGATAAACTCTTATTCTAGACAGGAATCAGGAAAGATTTGAAAATCAAGAAATACCAGCTCATACTTTTCTGTTTGTTGGACTGGTGTTGTCTTGGTGTGACATATAAGACATGATGAAGAGACTCAGCAGTGTTCATTGACAAATGTTTCTCTGTTTGACACTGTGCATGTCCTCAGATTGTCTTCTACGAGGACAGAAACTTCCAGGGCCGCTCCTATGAGTGCAGCAGCGACTGCGCTGACATGTCCTCCTACCTGAGCAGGTGTCACTCCTGCAGGGTGGAGAGAGGCTGCTTCATGGTGTACGACCGCACCAACTTCATGGGCAACCAGTACTTCCTGAGGAGGGGCGAGTACGCCGACTACATGAGCATGATGGGAATGAACGACTGCATCAGATCCTGCCGCATGATCCCCATGGTAACCACACTGCCAATCACATCACTTTATGAGACAAACCACTGAAAGTGAAGTGAACTCTGAGTAATGTCGGATGATTTATTAGTTACTAATGATCATTGATGGTTGATGTGTTCCAGTACCGTGGCTCCTACAGAATGAGGATCTATGAGAGGGAGAACTTTGGAGGCCAGATGTACGAGCTGATGGACGACTGCGACAACATCATGGATCGCTACCGCATGTCCAACTGCATGTCCTGCCACGTGATGGACGGACACTGGCTGATGTATGAGCAGCCCCACTACAGAGGCAGGATGATGTACATGAGGCCTGGAGAGTACAGGAGCTTCATGAACATGGGCATGGGCAACATGAGGTTCATGAGTATGAGACGCATCATGGACTCTTATTATTAGAGTCAGCATGGAAACACTGAACAGCATTAATAAAGTTTAACATAAGTGAATAAACCTTTCTGTCTAGTGCATTGATTAAGAGGCTGAACTATCAGTGATCATCGTGATGAAACTTGATATAATGGGTTAGGCGAAGGGTTAGCCCGTCCCCTCCACTGAGGGGCGGGAAATACACAGGCCTTCCCCCCTGTGTCCGCCCTTCCGCGGTCCCAAAATTACCAAGCTTGGTCTTGTTGGGGTCGAAAGTTATAGGTTCGACCATGGGAGCAACCTCTCCTGCCCTGGCGAACCAACTGCATCCTCTCCACTGGCATAAGCCATTACTGGCACTGAGAGAGATTGGTGTGTTTTTTTAAAATTTTGTATATATAAATAAATGAAAACGAACTAAATATTTTTAAATAATAAAATTAAAAAATCTTGCTCAAAAAATATTTTTTTTTTTTACTTTTTTGAGAAACTAGCTAAAAATGTGCCCAATTGCAACGTTTCGGCACTTTACTTTCTTCTTCAGGCTAAGGGTTAACCCTAAGGGTTAACCCTAACCCTAACCCCCCTAACCCTAGGGTTAGGGGTCGGGTTGGGGTTGGGGTTAAAGGTTATTTGAGTAAATTTGTGTTGCACAGGCCTGCTGCTCTGTAGAGTCAAATGTCAACAGTAATAATCTTCGTGGGTGAATAGTGGTGGATAAATGAAAACCGGTAAGATCATAAGGAAATTAAATCGTAAAAAGCAAAAGAAGAAAATAAATAAGGGGATAGAAATCAAAAAGTCCAACGGGGGACTTGAACCTAGGTTTCTGGGGTGGCAGACAAGGGTGATAACCATTAGGGTTAGGATAGGGGAAGATCCCCCTCCCGAAGGAGAAGGTGCGTGCCCGGTTAGGGTTAGGGGGTTAGGTTAGGGGAAATTTGGGTTGTGCCACGCCGTAGGCGTGGTGCAACCATAGCACTCTCCATCCAGCTGTTCCCGGACCCGGGACCGCTCCGTCCTGGAACATCAGGTCAGTGGACTTTCTGCATTTTTACTCGGGGCAGCATTCAAATACGGGAAGATTAGGTTTAGACAAGGGCAGGGTTAGTTAAGATTAGGGTTTAGAAAAGGGTGGGGGGTAATATTAAAATCCATAAATTAGGTTTAGGCACCGTAGTCAAATTAAGGGAGGGTTAGGTTCAGGCATAGGGTTAGGGTTCAGGTTGGGGTTGGGGTTAAAGGTCATTGAGTAAATTTTTATTGCACAGGCCTGCTGATCTGTAAAACCAAATATCAACAGTGGTATATTTGTGGGAGGATGAAGATGGATAAATGAAATAAAATAAACTGAAAGAGAATTAAATCATAAAGAATAAAAAATAAGAAGAAAATTAAATAAGGAATAAGTATGAAAAAAGAAAAAGTAAGGAGCAGGAGGTGGGATTCGAACCAGGGTATGCCGGTGGCAGTCCAAGGTCGTAACCATTGGCTATTGCAGGGACAAGGGAAGCTTAGTGGAGGAGGAGGGAAGAGGCTGAGGAGGAAAAAAAAGGAAAAAGAGGGGGGAAGAGAAGAAGAGCAGGGAGCGGGGATCGAACCCAGGTCTACTGAGTGGTAGACGGGGGTGTTAACCATTAGGCTATGGCTTCTGTTGGGAAGAAAGGTCAGTTGTTCTGAATGAGGCTAAAGAGTGAAAAAAAGATTTTAAAAAAAAAAAAAAAAAAAAAAAAAAAAAAAGGAATTATTAGAGGGGGTCAGGGTTGAGATTAGGGAAAGGGGTAAAGTGGGGGGATGGAAAAATAAAATAATAAGAGGGGAGGGTTTTCGGTTAAGTTTAGGGTAGAGGTGAGATTGGGGGGGTAAAAATTAATAAATTAATAAGGGAGGGTAAGGTTAAGGTTAGGGAAGGTTAGGTGAAAAAAGTTAATGTCCTCGTCGAAGACGAGGACATTACGGGCACAGGCCATTGATCCCCCTCCAGTACTCACGTCCCCAAGCTTCACACAGCATTAGAAATTTTAATTTTGGGTCAAATTAATTTATTTTATTTTAATTTTAATGAATATCCAATTAGATTAGGTTTAGGCAATCAGTTCCCTACGGTTAGGTTTAGTATAAGAGGCCAGATCTAGGTTAGGATCAAGAGGCATGGGCTCAAAATTAGGTTTAGGCATGGAATAAGCATTAGGTTTAGGCATAGACCAAAATTTAGGTTTAGGCATGGGATAACCATTAGGTTTAGGCATAGATCAAAATTTAGGTTCAGGCATGGGATAAACATTAGGTTCAGGTATAGGATAAAAATGACATAGCAACCAGGTAGGGGGGTTAAGTTTAGGCATGGACTGGAAAAAGCAGAGAAACAAACAATCAAATGAAGTGTGAAAGGTCAAATACCAGGCCCACAATCCAAGAAGACTGGGATGTAGCCCAGGAGGAACCAAGGAAGGTAAGTGTCCTTTTATTTTTCATTCAGACCATGTGGTTGCAGAGTGTCCAGAAGACGGATCCATTTTCTCTCTGCTCTCCTCCGCTGTGGCGTAGACCATCGTGGGTTCCCTCCAGAACTGTGACCCTCAAGGAAGTCCATCCATGTTGAATAAAGTGTTGTATGACTGGGATGTGTGTGTCGTGTTGTTTACAAATGTTGTATTTATATTGATAAAACCTGATGCGTACTGTGTTCCTTGTCTCACCCACATATTGTACCTCACAGACAGTGCAAAAATTAAATACACACAATTACTAGTCCCAAGGCTGGTTCCTAGTTGTGTTTTAAAACATTGTTATTGAGACTATTGCGCACCCAGAGGCGGTGCTGAAAAAATTCCCTCTGTCCTGTGGGTTTAGCACTCTTAAGTGGCTTGAGTTGGGCTCTGACTAAATAATCCTGCAGATTCCTGTTTTTTCTAAATGCAGCAATGAGTCTATGGTTCTGGAGCACTTGGGAATGTTCAATCCCCTGCTGAAAATTCCTCTTAATGGTTCTAATTAATCTAACAGCAGATATAGAATAATTGGTGATTATAGGAAGGAGAGAGGAGGCCCAGATAGGTCTGGTCTGCTTGAAGGTCTTGAATGATTTTCTCAAAAAGGAGCGAGAGTACCCTCTATTGATCAAAGTGGAAAACAGCACTTTGGTGGCTGTTCTAAAATCCTCCTCTCTGGTGCACACCCTGTGAAATCTCAGGAGCTGTGACTTAACGATGCCTGAGTAGGTATGTTTGGGGTGATGACTCGTTTTGTACAGTAAAGAGTGGGTATCTGTTTTTTAAAAAATATTTAATCTCCAATTTATGTGTTTGTGGGAAATTGGGTCCTTTATACGTGGTAGTATCCAGGAAATCCACCGAGGTCGAATCAATTGTGGCTTTGAGTTTAATGTATGTGTTGTGGTTATTCAGAATATTAAGAAAAACATCAAAATCCTCTCTTGGATGATCCCAGACACCCCAGATGTCGTCTAAATATCTGTAATAGTGCAGAGGTTTTTTAGAAGAGGCTTGCAGAGCTGTTTGCTCCCATTCAGCCATAAAGATGTTTGCATAGGCTGGGGCAAATTTTTTGCCCATGGCCGTACCTCTGATTTGTAAAAAATATTTATTGTTGAACTCAAAGTCATTGCGTGTTAAATTAATGTTCAATAATTCCAGTAATTCTTTTTCAGGTCTTTTGGAATCAGGATGTTTGACAAAAATGTTTTTAACGGCCTGAATGCCTTCAGCGATGTCTATGTTAGTGTATAGACTATCTATATCCATGGTAAAAAGGAAAGCATCTGGGGGAATGGAAAGCTGTTTGATCTTGTTAATGAAATCATAAGTGTCTTTTATGTAGCTCGGGTGTCCAATGAGAGAGGATTGAGATAGAAGTCAAGATACTCTGCTGTATAGTAGGTTTCGCTGCTACAGTCAGACACGATAGGTCTGCCAGGAGGAATTTCATGGGGCTTGCTCCATTTCTCAGGCTCCTTATGGATTTTAGGCAACATATAAAAGCGCCTAGGTCTAGGTTCTGCCTGCCCAATCAAATATAATTTCTGCTTAGCGTTAATGAATTTTTCTCGTAAAGTTTTGAACGGTTTTTTTCCACCATAGGGACTGTTTCTGGGTAAATAGGTTTTTTTAATTGAGTGTAATATTTTTTGTCCATCAATTGTCTGTTGCCCTCCCATATGTATTGGTCCCTGTCCATGATAACGACAGCACTGCCCTTATCAGCTGGTTTGATAACAATAGATGAATTGTTCTGCAATGATTTTAAAGCGTCCACCTCTGCTTTACTGAGGTTGGGTTTAGTAGAATGAATTTTGAATTTGTTGTCAAAATATTGGATATCCTGTTGAATAATATTTTTAATATTATCGGGCAGATTGGCCAATGGAGGGGTCCAGTCAGATTTTGGAGTGAATGGTGGGGGGTCCGAATCACCCTTCTCTTCAAAATAAGCTGCAATTTTCAATTTTCTGTGATATTGTTGCAGGTCAAACCTAGTGCTATGAACCAAGTTTTTATTGCTGCCTTTTGTAGGAATGAATGTGAGGCCTTTCTCCAGTAAGGATAGCTGTGCTGGGACAGCACAAAGTTCCTACTCAAATTAATCACACTTTTATCCCCCCCCTGAGGTGGCAGGTTCACGGGGGCTTGCAGTTTACCAACTCGGCCCACTGGCTGAGCAGCCGTGTTGCTGTGACATGTGTCCAGTGTAAGCCATCCCTCTCAGTAGAGAACTGGCTCCTGGAGAGCTCCGGGATGAACTGGCAGTGGGATTTGATGTACTGGTTAAGTGAGTGTAAATGGATCTGCTCGCTCTGAGGCAGACTTCTCGAAAAGCTGATAGCCGGGATCCAGATCTCTGCCTGTGGAAATTTGGTTTTGGCCATCCTCATGAGCCTCTGTAGCTCTTTAATGGATGTCTGCACTGCCTGGCATCTGTTATTTAGACCTAGTGACAAAATCACTGTCTCGACCGTGGAGGACTGCCACCATTTTGGATAGGACGCCATGGATATGCCTGAAAGTGGCGCCTGGAAAACTATCCACCTGTAAATCAGCCACTTGGAAAGGTGGGAATCTGGCGACGTTAGAGTCTCCAGAATCACCCATTTACCCCTCACTGCAAGGCTCCAGTTTTTTATTTTACAAGTGGTTCTGATATGTTGGTAGGCCTGCGTGTGGGTGTGTGTGGTGGTGATGATGTGTTGTCACTTGTGGTGTGTGTGGCACCTCCACTGGATCTGCGGAAATCAATCTGCGACTGAACTGTGTTTTTCAGCAGAGAAGTCACTGTAGTGGATGACTTACATCCGGCTTCCTCAAAGTCTGCCATGGAGTCCTCAAACTCGTCAGAGTCCTGGTCCAAGGCCGGCTGTCCGCGAGCAGTGGAGGGATGATCCTCGTCAGATAGAGATGAAGCAGGCTGTATGAGAGACGCAGACACATTCTCACCTGATTTGGTGCGAAAGATGCGCCTGGGCCTCTGCTCTCTGGGATCAACGTCCATGTCAGTAGTAGGCACCAGTGGTGGGGGAAGGGAGGATGTAGCCGGCTGTGTTGCCCGATCATCCAGCTGCGGGTCGGTGACCAGTCTCCCCTCATGTCCGTCATGGTGGCCATAGACCGGCTTGTCTGGGTTTCCATCAGTCGAGGAGCCGAAGCTGAAAGGGGGGATGCAGTTACCTGCGTTGAAGAAGCCGCTGGCGGGGCGTGGACCTCTGCAGAAACAACCAGTTGGTTCCTCTGTAATAGAGGTGGAGGAGCTGGCTGTACTCTCTGCGGCCGAGGTGGAGGTACTGGTTGACGTGTCCCCCCAGACGATGTGGCGTCCATCTGGTCATGTGAGGCTCTCTCTGGGGCCATAGTTACCCTGTCAGCTTCTCTAGCTATGAGCAGGGCCTCAGTGGCCTCTACTGTTTCTGGGAGGAGGCGTCTCCCCAGGTTACGTCTGGCCCAATTTGCCGCTATCTCAAACGGCTGTTTCCAGTCTGGGTTGGGCAGAGCCAATAGTTTATCAGTCTCACATTCAATAACATCAGCATAATGATCCCTCAAAATGAGCATAGTGGTCACAGCCCAGTTCTTAGCATTACCCCAAATCAAGTCTGTTGTCTTGTCCGTGGGAGCTGCTGGCTTAATAAGTGTGGCCAAAGTCTGTGTCATTTTATCAATCGTAACAGGAGGCTCATCCCCAGACACGTTGGTTAGATGGTGCATCGCTTTAATAAGTCTGTGAATGATGCGTACCTTTATTGTGAAGTCCGGGTCTGTGGAACGTGGAGCCGTGGGTCCGTCCCGAGGAGCGGTGGCCGCCAGAGTTCTGCCGCGCGGCGCGCGAACCGCGCGTCGATCGCGACCGGGCGAACGCCACCACGTTCCTCCCGGGGCTCGTCTGCCGCGAGGTTGGAAGTCCTGTTGCCGGCGTCGATCCCACTGAAAGCGTCGGTTGTCATCTTCGGGTCTCCAGCGTCTGTGCTGCTGCGGTAGGGCGTCTCTCTGTCTGATGCGGGAGGCGGAAAAAGCCGCTGCATCCCGCCGCGGCGGCCCGCGAGTCACTGAAGCATAAGAGCGCCTATAATTGCCGGACCGGGCGTCGAAGCGGTGTCGGTGTTGTATTTAAGGGGGGACGGGGACTGGTAGTACCTTCTCCTCCGTCGTCGACCACCGTAGCGAACCGTCGTCCAGCCGTCGACGTCCTGGTCGGCTAGCATTTTCAGAGCCGTTCCGCTTCAAAATATTCAAAAGTCAGGAAAAACGACTCCTCCACGGTTGGAATCCAATGAGATAATTTTTATTGCTTTGACAAAAGCATAAAAGTTGCAACGTTTCGGTTGGAATAAACCTTCTTCAGGCTAACTGTTAGCTAAACTTAACGAGGCGCTCCGAGGCGTGTATGTCGGACTGGCATCCGAGGCAAAATGGAGGACGTGAGGGAACGTGAGGGAACGTGGAGCGGAAGCGGAAGCCGTGACTCAGGTTAAAGGGCACGGTCCGGGAGGAAGTCACCTCCGTCCGCTGTGAAGAGTAATTAAAATTAAAATTAAAAACATTAAATATGTTTTTTTAAAAAAACACAATTGTTTTAAATATAGTATATGAGCTTAACTTATGAATTTGGATTTTAATTATTGTTTTAAATATAGTATATGAATTTAACTTATGAATTTGGATTTTAATATTGTGCAATTATGATTCTATTTAAAATAATGAATTTAACATCAATAAAATCAAAATTTTGGCTTCAATAATGCCATAATTGTCATCAATGTCCATATTAAAGTTAGACAGAAAAAAATTCTCCCTCCTCCATGAGCCTGGACAACAGCCTGCAAAACAGCACAGACATCAACAAAGGAAATCAAGGAGCTCAGTGCATCCTCAGGTGAGTACAAAACAACGATGACAACATCCCCCATGTATAGTCCATCATACTTTGGATATACCATGAAAAAACAGAAAGTGTCCGCATCACACTGCAGAGAAAAACCATGAAATTACCCTATAAAGATTCACATGAGCATATGTGGACGTGATCAATGTTGACCTGACATGTCTGTAATACAATAAATATTTCCCCTTCCTGGAAATTCCTTTAGCTTCCAGAATATGCATATAAAACATGAACAATCTCCATTAATAGGGGATGAAATCGACCCTATACACCTGCAAACGTGTACATATATAAATGTACATACACATACTTGTCCAACACATTAAATCACATTCAAGTATAACAATACATCAACCACATCACATGTTAGTTGGAAAGGGCCCTCCTTGGGAAGTTGTGGATTCCGTGAAGATGAAGAGAGAGACACCAGAGAGCGGGGGAAAGGCACGGGCTAGATTAGGTGAAGAAAAGTTAATGTCCTCGTCGAAGACGAGGACATTACGGGCACAGGCCATTGATCCCCCTCCAGTACTCACGTCCCCAAGCTTCACACAGCATTAGAAATTTTAATTTTGGGTCAAATTAATTTATTTTATTTTAATTTTAATGAATATCCAATTAGATTAGGTTTAGGCAATCAGTTCCCTACGGTTAGGTTTAGTATAAGAGGCCAGATCTAGGTTAGGATCAAGAGGCATGGGCTCAAAATTAGGTTTAGGCATGGAATAAGCATTAGGTTTAGGCATAGACCAAAATTTAGGTTTAGGGTTAGGGTTAGGGTTAGGGTTAGGGGGTTAGGGTTCGGGTTGGGGTTGGGGTTAAAGGTGATGGTGATCCTTTGTTGCACAGGCCTGCTGAGCTGTAAAACCAAACTTCAAAAATTGGATAAATAAAGTAGAAATAAGGTAAAGTCATAAAGAATTTACATCATGAAATAAAAGAAAATGATAAGTAGATGAATGTGAAAGTAAAGGGAAAAAATAATAATAATGATGAGTCCTGGAGTGGGATTTGATCCTGGGTCTGTTGAGTGGCAGGCAGGCACATTAACCATTGGCCTATGGAGGGTACAAACTTGATTTGACAGAGGAGGGGTAAGAGACTGGGGGGTTTTGAAAAGAGAAGGGGGGGGAAAAAAAGGGGGGGGGAGGGAGGGGGGGGGGGGAAAAGAGAAGGAAAGGAGAAGAAAGGAAGGGAAGAAAAAGAGGGAGCAGGGAGCGGGGATTGAACCTGGGTCTGCTGCATGACAGACAAGAGTGTTAACCATTGGACTATCGTGGCAGTGAGAGAGGATGAGTTGGTTGTTGTGTATAGAGTTGGTGGGTGAAAAAAAGCTTAAAAAAAAAAAAAGAAATTGTTTGGGGGGTGAGGGTTAAGATTAGGGAAAAAAAAAAAAAAAAAAAAATTGGTAGGGGATAATGAAGGGAACAGAAAAAGGGAGAAAGAAGGAGGGGGGGGGGGGGGATGTTAAGGTTAGGGTAAAGGTGAGGTTAGGGGTAAAAAAAGATAGTAAATTAATAGGAGGGGGGTAGGTTAAGTTTAGGGAGGGTAGAGTTCAGGGGTCAAGGAGGTCAGGGAAGGGAAAAGGTAAGATTAGGGAGAGGGGTAGGTTTAGGGAGCAAGGAAGGGAGGAAAAGGGTTATGATTAGGGTAAAGGGTTGGGTTGAGGGATTAAAGGTAAGGTTAATCCTAGGAGGATGAGGGTTAGGTTTAGGGTAAAAGGTGAGGTAGAGGAATAAAAAAAGTGAACAAGTGATAATAAAGTAGACAAATTAGTTTATTAGAGGGAAGATGAAGAGGCAGGGAGCTGTGGGGATTGAGTCCTGATTTGCTGCGGGACAGGTATCCGTTCTGCAACAGAGCTGGGGAGAGGTAAGAGAAGAAAAACGACAAGGTGAGTACTGTGTGAAGGTAGGTGGATGATGAAAAGTAATATTTTTTGGGGGGGAAAAAAAGAAAATTAATCACTTAATTGATCTGAGGAAAGGATGATGGGGTGGTCGTGGGAGAGGGAGAGGGGAGGGGAGGAGGGGGCGGAAGGAAGAAGTTAAAGCAGGCACAGGTGAAGGGGATGGAGAAGGGGGGGTGCAGAGTAAGGCGTTATCCAGTAGGTGTGAGCTTGTATGTGTGGTAGAGGGAGTGAAGGAGAGGAAAGAGGAGGAGGAGAGGAAAAGGATAGGACGGATGTAGATGGGAGGGATGAAGAAGATGGGGTGCAGAGTAAAGCGTTATCTAGTGTATGGATGGATGTGTGTGTGTTGTTGTCCGGGGAGGGGAGGCCGGACAGCTTACCTCCCTCTAGGTTTGTGTGAGGGCTCAGAATGGGTTTTGTAGTGGTCATGTTTGACCTTGTTTAACCCTTTCATCATTTTAGCCATGGTTCTGGCAGGTAGGGTTGTTTCACCTTCGCTCGGCCGAGGCTGTCCGGCCTGTCCCTCTTGGACATGATCTGGATCTGTTTGGGGAGAAGGAAAAAATGTTAGGTTATGTGTTGAGATATTGGAATGAGAGCTTAGAGTCACTGTTTGTAATTCCGTGGAGTTATGTGTGTGGGGGGTCCTAGTAGGGGTTAGAGAGGGAGAAAAAGAGGAGACAGAGGTATAGAGAGTACTTGGCTGGGTATCCTTTGTAACTGGTGGAGGTTTCCGTGTTATTTCTTTGGTCAGTTGTTTTGTTTGCGGAGTGGAGGTTGCCAGTGCTGGTGAAGTGTTGTTCGAGTTGGGTTGGGGATGTTTCCGGGGTAGCGGTTTGATAGATGATGGTCTGGTGGGGTCTTCTCGGGTTGTTTTGGGGTTGGAGGAGTTGGTGGAGTCATCTGTGGGTCTGTATGCAGGGTGGGGTGAGGAAAATGGAGGAGGGGTAGGTTTTACCTTATTTCCTTTTTGTACTGGTGTAGTCAGGGTCTGTGTCGAGGTCTGTTGAAGTTTGGTGGATGTAGGAGGATCACGTTGCTGTAGTTCCTCTGCTAGCGTAGCTCGGGGACCCAGGGACAAAGAGAGGGTGTTGGAAGTGGCTGGTTTGGGTAGAGGAGGGAAGTGTTCTTCATGAATGGTTGGTAAAGTGTTGCCTGGGGATCTTTCTGCTGCTGGATAGGGTGCTCTTTTGGCTGTGGGGTCGATGAAGTAATCCGGAGGAGTTGTTGGGCTTCTTGTAGAGTTTCTGTTGTTAATCTATTTCCGTAGCGTTTGTAGGCCCAACCAGTGGCTATATGGAAGGCTAGGTGGTTCACGGAGGATGTGTCTATGGTACTGATGGTGTTGGAATAGTGTTCATGTAGGATAGTGATAGTGTTGTGCATCCATAGTGTAGTATTGTCATGTATTCTGTTATATGTGTGTGTTGTGGGTGTGGATGGTTTTATGAAGTCTGTAAGGCGAGTAATTTGACGGAGCATGCCCGGAGGAAATGTGCCAGTATTTAAAGCGGTGTCCATGATGTATCTGTGATGGATGGCCTGAATGAGTTTAAAATATTGTTTGCTAGACTGTCTAGTCTGTGGATCGGGTGGATGAGTAAGTATGGGAGTAATTGTCGGATGTTGTGAGGTGATGGTTGTGGGTCTATGTGTTGGAAGTTGTAAGTGTAGTGACATTAATGGTTGTGGTGTGTGTTTGTGAATGGATGTAGGTGTAGGTGTATGTGAGTGTGTGGAGGGGGAGGGGGAGCCATGATGAGTTCCGCTCCTGCATGTAGACCTGACTGGAAAGTAGTTATACATTGGAAAAAATTATCAATTTAGAGAGAGTGGAGGGCTCTTACCTGGAGTGGGTGATGTAGGGTCGTCTCTGTAGGGGGTTTCCTTTGTGGATAAAGTTCCTTGGGTGCGGGGGTAGTGGGAGTTGAACACTGATCTCCTGGTTGGAGGGCCAGGATGTAGTGTCTTTTGCCACAATCCGTGTGGACTTGAAGCTTGGCAGTAGAGGTCTTGGTAGATTTAGAAGTCGGTGTGTCCCGGTTGTTAGTGGAGAATGATTATGGTTCCAAAAAGGCTTAATGTAAGCAGAGTTAGTAGAGGGAAAAAGGCAGGCAAAACAGAGGCCCTTCTGTCGAGGGAGGTTGGCAGAGCCCTCCACCAATGATTAAAAGAGACTTTAATGGTTAAAAGTTTAAAAATCAATCAATCAATCAATCAAGACAAAAACCTCAAAGAAGAGGTGCAAAAGAAATGTCAGTGAGGTCTTACATGAAGGAGCGGGGTCCCGACGTTTCGCAACTCAATGTTGCTTCCTCAGGGGATGGCACAAAATGGCTCCATGGTCTGTTTAAATACACTGTTGGGAGAGGGAGGTAAGTCCCTCCCCCAAGGGTGTCAATGTGTGTGTAGTGTTATGATTGGTTAGAGGAGGTCAGATGATGTGAGAATTTGGAGGGAAAATAGATGGCAGAGTAGGATTGGTTAGGGAGTGGTCAGGTGATGTGGAGTTTTGGAGGGAAAAAAGGTGATGGGGTCTGATTGGTTGGGGGGTGTGGTTTTGGTAAACCTGGTCAGATTGGGGTGTCAGAGTCAAAGTATGGTGTCAAGCTGTTTAGCTCAGTGGGATAGTTGCCGGCACCAAAACGGCCATAGACACCGGGGGTGGGATCGAAACCCGGGAGGGGCAAACTTTATATTTTTGTTTCCTGCGGGGTTGAGTGTGTATGGATGAGTGTTGGTATGAAAATAAAATATATATGTGTGTGTGTGTGTATGTGTGAGTGTGTGTATATATGTGTATGTATGTGTGTGTGTGCGTGTGTGTGTGTGTGTGTGTGTGTGCGTGTGTGTGCGTGTGTGTATGTGTATGAGAGAAGCTCACTTGGTTGGGGTCGAGTTTTGTAGGTGGCTGAGTGGATTCAGTTGCCAGTGATTCTTGTAGAGGATGAAATAGTGAAGCAGATGGTCCGGCTATGAGTTGATTGAGATCTTCAGGGAAGTGGTTCCGGTAGGTAATCCTATTGAAAGAATGGTTACAGAGCAGCGGCACGGGCTGGGTTAGGGTTCGGGTTGGGGTTGGGGTTAAGGTGATGGTGATCCTTTGTTGCACAGGCCTGCTGAGCTGTAAAACCAAACTTCAAAATTGGATAAATAAAGTAGAAATAAGGTAAAGTCATAAAGAATTTACATCATGAAATAAAAGAAAATGATAAGTAGATGAATGTGGAAAGTAAAGGGAAAAAATAATAATAATGATGAGTCCTGGAGTGGGATTTGATCCTGGGTCTGTTGAGTGGCAGGCAGGCACATTAACCATTGGCCTATGGAGGGTACAAACTTGATTTGACAGAGGAGGGGTAAGAGACTGGGGGGTTTTTGAAAAGAGAAGGGGGGGGAAAAAAAAAGGGGGGGGGAGGGAGGGGGGGGGGGGGGAAAAGAGAAGGAAAGGAGAAGAAAGGAAGGGAAGAAAAAGAGGGAGCAGGGAGCGGGGATTGAACCTGGGTCTGCTGCATGACAGACAAGAGTGTTAACCATTGGACTATCGTGGCAGTGAGAGAGGATGAGTTGGTTGTTGTGTATAGAGTTGGTGGGTGAAAAAAAGCTTAAAAAAAGAAAAAAGAAATTGTTTGGGGGGAGGGTTAAGATTAGGGAAAAAAAAAAAAAAAAAATTGGTAGGGGGATAATGAAGGGAACAGAAAAAGGGAGAAAGAAGGAGGGGGGGGGGGGGGGATGTTAAGGTTAGGGTAAAGGTGAGGTTAGGGGGTAAAAAAAGATAGTAAATTAATAGGAGGGGGGTAGGTTAAGTTTAGGGAGGGTAGAGTTCAGGGGTCAAGGAGGTCAGGGAAGGGAAAAGGTTAAGATTAGGGAGAGGGGTAGGTTTAGGGAGCAAGGAAGGGAGGAAAAGGGTTATGATTAGGGTAAAGGGTTGGGTTGAGGGATTAAAGGTAAGGTTAATCCTAGGAGGATGAGGGTTAGGTTTAGGGTAAAAGGTGAGGTAGAGGAATAAAAAAAGTGAACAAGTGATAATAAAGTAGACAAATTAGTTTATTAGAGGGAAGATGAAGAGGCAGGGAGCTGTGGGGATTGAGTCCTGATTTGCTGCGGGACAGGTATCCGTTCTGCAACAGAGCTGGGGAGAGGTAAGAGAAGAAAAACGACAAGGTGAGTACTGTGTGAAGGTAGGTGGATGATGAAAAGTAATATTTTTTGGGGGGGGAAAAAAAGAAAATTAATCACTTAATTGATCTGAGGAAAGGATGATGGGGTGGTCGTGGGAGAGGGGAGGGGGGGAGGAGGGGGCGGAAGGAAGAAGTTAAAGCAGGCACAGGTGAAGGGGATGGAGAAGGGGGGGTGCAGAGTAAGGCGTTATCCAGTAGGTGTGAGCTTGTATGTGTGGTAGAGGGAGTGAGGAGGGAGAGGAAAGAGGAGGAGGAGAGGAAAGGATAGGACGGATGTAGATGGGAGGGATGAAGAAGATGGGGTGCAGAGTAAAGCGTTATCTAGTGTATGGATGGATGTGTGTGTGTTGTTGTCCGGGGAGGGGAGGCCGGACAGCTTACCTCCCTCTAGGTTTGTGGGTGAGGGCTCAGAATGGGTTTTGTAGTGGT
Organism: Caranx ignobilis; assembly: GCA_021432705.1. NCBI lineage: Eukaryota > Metazoa > Chordata > Actinopteri > Carangiformes > Carangidae > Caranx > Caranx ignobilis. The sequence goes on from JAFHLA010000147.1 coordinate 116,803, forward strand.
CATGTTTGACCTTGTTTAACCCTTTCATCATTTTAGCCATGGTTCTGGCAGGTAGGGTTGTTTCACCTTCGCTCGGCCGAGGCTGTCCGGCCTGTCCTCTGGACATGATCTGGATCTGTTTGGGGAGAAGGAAAAAATGTTAGGTTATGTGTTGAGATATTGGAATGAGAGCTTAGAGTCACTGTTTGTAATTCCGTGGAGTTATGTGTGTGGGGGGTCCTAGTAGGGGTTAGAGAGGGAGAAAAAGAGGGACAGAGGTATAGAGAGTACTTGGCTGGGTATCCTTTGTAACTGGTGGAGGTTTCCGTGTTATTTCTTTGGTCAGTTGTTTTGTTTGCGGAGTGGAGGTTGCCAGTGCTGGTGAAGTGTTGTTCGAGTTGGGTTGGGGATGTTTCCGGGGTAGCGGTTTGATAGATGATGGTCTGGTGGGGTCTTCTCGGGTTGTTTTGGGTTGGAGGAGTTGGTGGAGTCATCTGTGGGTCTGTATGCAGGTGGGGTGAGGAAAATGGAGGAGGGGTAGGTTTTACCTTATTTCCTTTTTGTACTGGTGTAGTCAGGGTCTGTGTCGAGGTCTGTTGAAGTTTGGTGGATGTAGGAGGATCACGTTGCTGTAGTTCCTCTGCTAGCGTAGCTCGGGGACCCAGGGACAAAGAGAGGGTGTTGGAAGTGGCTGGTTTGGGTAGAGGAGGGAAGTGTTCTTCATGAATGGTTGGTAAAGTGTTGCCTGGGGATCTTTTCTGCTGCTGGATAGGGTGCTCTTTGGCTGTGGGGTCGATGAAGTAATCCGGAGGAGTTGTTGGGCTTCTTGTAGAGTTTCTGTTGTTAATCTATTTCCGTAGCGTTTGTAGGCCCAACCAGTGGCTATATGGAAGGCTAGGTGGTTCACGGAGGATGTGTCTATGGTACTGATGGTGTTGGAATAGTGTTCATGTAGGATAGTGATAGTGTTGTGCATCCATAGTGTAGTATTGTCATGTATTCTGTTATATGTGTGTGTTGTGGGTGTGGATGGTTTTATGAAGTCTGTAAGGCGAGTAATTTGACGGAGCATGCCCGGAGGAAATGTGCCAGTATTTAAAGCGGTGTCCATGATGTATCTGTGATGGATGGCCTGAATGAGTTTAAAATATTGTTTGCTAGACTGTCTAGTCTGTGGATCGGGTGGATGAGTAAGTATGGGAGTAATTGTCGGATGTTGTGAGGTGATGGTTTGTGGGTCTATGTGTTGGAAGTTGTAAGTGTAGTGACATTAATGGTTGTGGTGTGTGTTTGTGAATGGATGTAGGTGTAGGTGTATGTGAGTGTGTGGAGGGGGAGGGGGAGCCATGATGAGTTCCGCTCCTGCATGTAGACCTGACTGGAAAGTAGTTATACATTGGAAAAAATTATCAATTTAGAGAGAGTGGAGGGCTCTTACCTGGAGTGGGTGATGTAGGGTCGTCTCTGTAGGGGGTTTCCTTTGTGGATAAAGTTCCTTGGGTGCGGGGGTAGTGGGAGTTGAACACTGATCTCCTGGTTGGAGGGCCAGGATGTAGTGTCTTTTGCCACAATCCGTGTGGACTTGAAGCTTGGCAGTAGAGGTCTTGGTAGATTTAGAAGTCGGTGTGTCCCGGTTGTTAGTGGAGAATGATTATGGTTCCAAAAAGGCTTAATGTAAGCAGAGTTAGTAGAGGGAAAAAGGCAGGCAAAACAGAGGCCCTTCTGTCGAGGGAGGTTGGCAGAGCCCTCCACCAATGATTAAAAGAGACTTTAATGGTTAAAAGTTTAAAAATCATCAATCAATCAATCAAGACAAAAACCTCAAAGAAGAGGTGCAAAAGAAATGTCAGTGAGGTCTTACATGAAGGAGCGGGGTCCCGACGTTTCGCAACTCAATGTTGCTTCCTCAGGGGATGGCACAAAATGGCTCCATGGTCTGTTTAAATACACTGTTGGGAGAGGGAGGTAAGTCCCTCCCCCAAGGGTGTCAATGTGTGTGTAGTGTTATGATTGGTTAGAGGAGGTCAGATGATGTGAGAATTTGGAGGGAAAATAGATGGCAGAGTAGGATGGTAGGGAGTGGTCCGGTGATGTGGAGTTTTGGAGGGAAAAAAGGTGATGGGGTCTGATTGGTTGGGGGGTGTGGTTGGTAAACCTGGTCAGAGGGGGTGTCAGAGTCAAAGTATGGTGTCAAGCTGTTTAGCTCAGTGGGATAGTTGCGGCACCAAAACGGCCACGAAACCGGGGGTGGGATCGAAACCCGGGAGGGGCAAACTTTATATTTTTGTTTCCTGCGGGGGGTTGAGTGTGTATGGATGAGTGTTGGTATGAAAATAAAATATATATGTGTGTGTGTGTGTATGTGTGAGTGTGTGTATATATGTGTATGTATGTGTGTGTGTGCGTGTGTGTGTGTGTGTGTGTGTGTGTGCGTGTGTGTGGGTGTGTGTATGTGTATGAGAGAAGCTCACTTGGTTGGGGTCGAGTTTTTGTAGGTGGCTGAGTGGATTCAGTTGCCAGGATTCTTGTAGAGGATGAAATAGTGAAGGCAGATGGTCCGGCTATGAGTTGATTGAGATCTTCAGGGAAGTGGTTCCGGTAGGTAATCCTATGAAAAGAATGGTTAAGAGCAGCGGCACGGGCTGGGTTAGGGTTCGGGTTGGGGTTGGGTTTAAAGGTGATGGTGATCCTTTGTTGCACAGGCCTGACTGAGCTGTAAAACCAAACTTCAAAATTGGATAAATAAAGTAGAAATAAGTAAAAGTCATAAGAATTTACATCATGAAATAAAAGAAAATGATAAGTAGATGAATGTGGAAAGTAAGGGAAAAATAATAATAATGATGAGTCCTGGAGTGGGATTTGATCCTGGGTCTGTTGAGTGGCAGGCAGGCACATTAACCATTGGCCTATGGAGGTACAAACTTGATTTGACAGAGGAGGGTAAGAGACTGGGGGGGTTTTGAAAGAGAAGGGGGGGGAAAAAAAAGGGGGGGGGGGGGGAGGGGGGGGGGGGGGAAAAGAGAAGGAAAGGAGAAGAAAGGAATGAAGAAAAAGAGGGAGCAGGGAGCGGGGATTGAACCTGGGTCTGCTGCATGACAGACAAGAGTGTTAACCATTGGACTATCGTGGCAGTGAGAGAGGATGAGTTGGTTGTTGTGTATAGAGTTGGTGGGTGAAAAAAAGCTTAAAAAAAAGAAAAAGAAATTGTTTGGGGGGTGAGGGTTAAGATTAGGGAAAAAAAAAAAAAAAAAAAATTGGTAGGGGGATAATGAAGGGAACAGAAAAAGGGAGAAGAAGGAGGGGGGGGGGGGGGGATGTTAAGGTTAGGGTAAAGGTGAGGTTAGGGGGTAAAAAAGATAGTAATTAATAGGAGGGTAGGTTAGTTGGGAGGGTAGAGTTCAGGGGTCAAGGAGGTCAGGGAAGGGAAAAGGTTAAGATTAGGGAGAGGGGTAGGTTTAGGGAGCAAGGAAGGGAGGAAAAGGGTTATGATTAGGGTAAAGGGTTGGGTTGAGGGATTAAAGGTAAGGTTAATCCTAGGAGGATGAGGGTTAGGTTTAGGGTAAAAGGGAGGTAGAGGAATAAAAAAAAGGGTTAGGGGTTAGGGTTAGGGTTATGGGGTTAGGGTTAGGGTTAGGGTTAGGGTTAGGGTTAGGGTTAGGGTTAGGGTTAGGGTTAGGGGTTAGGGTTAGGGTTAGGGTTAGGGTTAGGTGAAGAAAAGTTAATGTCCTCGTCGAAGACGAGGACATTACGGGCACAGGCCATTATCCCCCTCCAGTGCTCACGTCCCCAAGCTCCACACAGCATTAGAAATTTTAATTTAGGGCCAAATTAATTTATTTTATTTTAATTTTAATGAATGTCCAATTAAATTAGGCTTAGGCAATCAGTTCCCTACGGTTAGGTTTAGTATAAGAGGCCAGATCTAGGTTAGGATTAATATTTTGTAAGTCAGGTGGAAAGGTTAGGTTTAGGCCTGGGCTCAAATTAGGTTTAGGCATGGAATAAGCATTAGGTTTAGGCATAGACCAAAATTTAGGTTTAGGCATGGGATAACCATTAGGTTTAGGCATAGATCAAAATTTAGGTTCAGGCATGGGATAAACATTAGGTTCAGGTATAGGATAAAAATGACATAGCAACCAGGTAGGGGGGTTAAGTTTAGGCATGGACTGGAAAAAGCAGAAAAACAAACAATCAAATGAAGGTGAAAGGTCAAATACCAGGCCCACAATCCAAGAGGACTGGGATGTGGCCCAGGAGGAACCAAGGAAGGTAAGTGTCCTTTTATTTTTCATTCAGACCATGTGGTTGCAGAGTGTCCAGAAGACGGATCCATTTTCTCTCTGCTCTCCTCCGCTGTGGCGTAGACCATCGTGGGTTCCCCTCCAGAACTGTGACCCTCAAGGAAGTCCATCCATGTTGAATAAAGTGTTGTATGACTGGGATGTGTGTGTCGTGTTGTTTACAAATGTTGTATTTATATTGATAAAACCTGATGCGTACTGTGTTCCTTGTCTCACCCACATATTGTACCTCACAGACAGTGCAAAAAATTAAATACACACAATTACTAGTCCCAAGGCTGGTTCCTAGTTGTGTTTTAAAAACATTGTTATTGAGACTATTGCGCACCCAGAGGCGGTGCTGAAAAAATTCCCTCTGTCCTGTGGGTTTAGCACTCTTAAGTGGCTTGAGTTGGGCTCTGACTAAATAATCCTGCAGATTCCTGTTTTTTCTAAATGCAGCAATGAGTCTATGGTTCTGGAGCACTTGAGAATGTTCAATCCCCTGCTGAAAATTCCTCTTGATGGTTCTAATTAATCTAACAGCAGATATAGAATAATTGGTGATTATAGGAAGGAGAGAGGAGGCCCAGATAGGTCTGGTCTGCTTGAAGGTCTTGAATGATTTTCTCAAAAAGGAGCGAGAGTACCCTCTATTGATCAAAGTGGAAAACAGCACTTTGGTGGCTGCTCTAAAATCCTCCTCTCTGGTGCACACCCTGTGAAATCTCAGGAGCTGTGACTTAACGATGCCTGAGTAGGTATGTTTGGGGTGATGACTCGTTTTGTACAGTAAAGAGTGGGTATCTGTTTTTTTAAAAAATATTTTAATCTCCAATTTATGCGTTTGTGGGAAATTGGGTCCTTTATACGTGGTAGTATCCAGGAAATCCACCGAGGTCGAATCAATTGTGGCTTTGAGTTTAATGTATGTGTTGTGGTTATTCAGAATATTAAGAAAAACATCAAAATCCTCTCTTGGATGATCCCAGACACCCCAGATGTCGTCTAGATATCTGTAATAGTGCAGAGGTTTTTTAGAAGAGGCTTGCAGAGCTGTTTGCTCCATTCAGCCATAAAGATGTTTGCATAGGCTGGGGCAAATTTTTTGCCCATGGCCGTACCTCTGATTTGTAAAAAATATTTATTGTTGAACTCAAAGTCATTGCGTGTTAAATTAATGTTCAATAATTCCAGTAATTCTTTTTCAGGTCTTTTGGAATCAGGATGTTTGACAAAATGTTTTTAACGGCCTGAATGCCTTCAGCGATGTCTATGTTAGTATATAGACTATCTATATCCATGGTAAAAAGGAAAGCATCTGGGGGAATGGAAAGCTGTTTGATCTTATTAATGAAATCATAAGTGTCTTTTATGTAGCTCGGGTGTCCAATTGAGAGAGGATTGAGATAGAAGTCAAGATATTCTGCTGTATAGTAGGTTTCGCTGCTACAGTCAGACACGATAGGTCTGCCAGGAGGAATTTCATGGGGCTTGCTCCATTTCTCAGGCTCCTTATGGATTTTAGGCAACATATAAAAGCGCCTAGGTCTAGGTTCTGCCTGCCCAATCAAATATAATTTCTGCTTAGCGTTAATGAATTTTTTCTCGTAAAGTTTTTGAACGGTTTTTTCCACCATAGGGACTGTTTCTGGGTAAATAGGTTTTTTTAATTGAGTGTATATTTTTGTCCATCAATTGTCTGTTGCCCTCCCATATGTATTGGTCCCTGTCCATGATAACGACAGCACTGCCCTTATCAGCTGGTTTGATAACAATAGATGAATTGTTCTGCAATGATTTTAAAGCGTCCACCTCTGCTTTACTGAGGTTGGTTTAGTAGAATGAATTTTGAATTTGTTGTCAAAATATTGGATATCCTGTTGAATAATATTTTTAATATTATCGGGCAGATTGGCCAATGGAGGGGTCCAGTCAGATTTTGGAGTGAATGGTGGGGGGTCCGAATCACCCTTCTCTTCAAAATAAGCTGCAATTTTCAATTTTCTGTGATATTGTTGCAGGTCAAACCTAGTGCTATGAGCCAAGTTTTTATTGCTGCCTTTTGTAGGAATGAATGTGAGGCCTTTCTCCAGTAAGGATAGCTGTGCTGGGGACAGCACAAAGCTCCTACTCAAATTAATCACACTTTTATCCCCCCCCTGAGGTGGCAGGTTCACGGGGGCTTGCAGTTTACCAACTCGGCCCACTGGCTGAGCAGCCGTGTTGCTGTGACATGTGTCCAGTGTAAGCCATCCCTCTCAGTAGAGAACTGGCTCCTGGAGAGCTCCGGGATGAACTGGCAGTGGGATTTGATGTACTGGTTAAGTGAGTGTAAATGGATCTGCTCGCTCTGAGGCAGACTTCTCGAAAAGCTGATAGCCGGGATCCAGATCTCTGCCTGTGGAAATTTGGTTTTGGCCATCCTCATGAGCCTCTGTAGCTCTTTAATGGATGTCTGCACTGCCTGGCATCTGTTATTTAGACCTAGTGACAAAATCACTGTCTCGACCGTGGAGACTGCCACCATTTTGGATAGGACGCCATGGATATGCCTGAAAGTGGCGCCTGGAAAACTATCCACCTGTAAATCAGCCACTTGGAAAGGTGGGAATCTGGCGACGTTAGAGTCTCCCAGAATCACCCATTTACCCCTCACTGCAAGGCTCCAGTTTTTTATTTTACAAGTGGTTCTGATATGTTTGGTAGGCCTGCGTGTGGGTGTGTGTGGTGGTGATGATGTGTTGTCACTTGTGGTGTGTGTGGCACCTCCACTGGATCTGCGGAAATCAATCTGCGACTGAACTGTGTTTTTCAGCAGAGAAGTCACTGTAGTGGATGACTTACATCCGGCTTCCTCAAAGTCTGCCATGGAGTCCTCAAACTCGTCAGAGTCCTGGTCCAGGCCGGCTGTCCGCGAGCAGTGGAGGGATGATCCTCGTCAGATAGAGATGAAGCAGGCTGTATGAGAGACGCAGACACATTCTCACCTGATTTGGTGCGAAAGATGCGCCTGGGCCTCTGCTCTCTGGGATCAACGTCCATGTCAGTAGTAGGCACCAGTGGTGGGGGAAGGGAGGATGTAGCCGCTGTGTTGCCCGATCATCCAGCTGCGGGTCCGGTGACCAGTCTCCCCTCATGTCCGTCATGGTGGCCATAGACCGGCTTGTCTGGGTTTCCATCAGTCGAGGAGCCGAAGCTGAAAGGGGGGATGCAGTTACCTGCGTTGAAGAAGCCGCTGGCGGGGCGTGGACCTCTGCAGAAACAACCAGTTGGTTCCTCTGTAATAGAGGTGGAGGAGCTGGCTGTACTCTCTGCGGCCGAGGTGGAGGTACTGGTTGACGTGTCCCCCCAGACGATGTGGCGTCCATCTGGTCATGTGAGGCTCTCTCTGGGGCCATAGTTCCCCTGTCAGCTTCTCTAGCTATAAGCAGGGCCTCAGTGGCCTCTACTGTTTCTGGGAGGAGGCGTCTCCCCAGGTTACGTCTGGCCCAATTTGCCGCTATCTCAAACGGCTGTTTCCAGTCTGGGTTGGGCAGAGCCAATAGTTTATCAGTCTCACATTCAATAACATCAGCATAATGATCCCTCAAAATGAGCATAGTGGTCACAGCCCAGTTCTTAGCATTACCCCAAATCAAGTCTGTTGTCTTGTCCGTGGGAGCTGCTGGCTTAATAAGTGTGGCCAAAGTCTGTGTCATTTTATCAATCGTAACAGGAGGCTCATCCCCAGACACGTTGGTTAGATGGTGCATCGCTTTAATAAGTCTGTGAATGATGCGTACCTTTATTGTGAAGTCCGGGTCTGTGGAGCGTGGAGCCGTGGGTCCGTCCCGAGGAGCGGTGGCCGCCAGAGTTCTGCCGCGCGGCGCGCGAACCGCGCGTCGATCGCGACCGGGCGAACGCCACCACGTTCCTCCCGGGGCTCGTCTGCCGCGAGGTTGGAAGTCCTGTTGCCGGCGTCGATCCCACTGAAAGCGTCGGTTGTCATATTCGGGTCTCCAGCGTCTGTGCTGCTGCGATGGGGCATCTCTCTGTCTGATGCGGGAGGCGGAAAAAGCCGCTGCATCCCGCCGCGGCGGCCCGCGAGTCACTGAAGCATAAGAGCGCCTGTAATTGCCGGACCGGGCGTCGAAGCGGGTGTCGGTGTTGTATTTAACGGGGGACGGGGACTGGTAGTACCTTCTCCTCCGTCGTCGACCACCGTAGCGAACCGTCGTCCAGCCGTCGACGTCCTGGTCGGCTAGCATTTTCAGAGCCGTTCCGCTTCAAAGTATTCAAAAGTCAGGAAAAACGACTCCTCCACGGTTGGAATCCAATGAGATAATTTTTATTGCTTTGACAAAAGCATAAAAGTTGCAACGTTTCGGTTGGAATAAACCTTCTTCAGGCTAACTGTTAGCTAAACTTAACAAGGCGCTCCGAGGCGTGTATGTCGGGCTGGCATCCGAGGCAAAATGGAGGACGTGAGGGAACGTGAGGGAACGTGGAGCGGAAGCGGAAGCCGTGACTCAGGTTAAAGGGCACGGTCCGGGAGGAAGTCACCTCCGTCCGCTGTGAAGAGTAATTAAAATTAAAATTAAAAACATTAAATATGTTTTTAAACACAATTGTTTTAAATATAGTATATGAGCTTAACTTATGAATTTGGATTTTAATTATTGTTTTAAATATAGTATATGAATTTAACTTATGAATTTGGATTTTAATATTGTGCAATTATGATTCTATTTAAAATGATGAATTTAACATCAATAAAATCAAAATTTTGGCTTCAATAATGCCATAATTGTCATCAATGTCCATATTAAAGTTAGACAAAAAAATTTCTCCCTCCTCCATGAGCCTGGACCACAGCCTGCAAAACAGCACAGACATCAACAAAGGAAATCAAGGAGCTCAGTGCATCCTCAGGTGAGTACAAAACAACGATGACAACATCCCACATGTAGTCCCATCATACTTTGGATATACCATGAAAAAACAGAAAGTGTCCGCATCACACTGCAGAGAAAAACCATGAAATTACCCTATAAAGATTCACATGAGCATATGTGGACGTGATCAATGTTGACCTGACATGTCTGTAATAAAATAAATATTTCTCCTTCCTGGAGATTCCTTTAGCTTCCAGAATATGCATATAAAACATGAACAATCTCCATTAATAGGGGATGAAATCGATCCTATACACCTGCAAACGTGTACATATATAAATGTACATACACATACTTGTCCAACACATTAAATCACATTCAAGCATAGCAATACATCAACCACATCACATGTTAGTTGGAAAGGGCCCTCCTTGGGAGTTGTGGATTCCGTGAAGATGAAGAGAGAGACACCAGAGAGCGGGGGAAAGGCACGGGCTAGATTAGGTGAAGAAAAGTTAATGTCCTCGTCGAAGACGAGGACATTACGGGCACAGGCCATTATCCCCCTCCAGTGCTCACGTCCCCAAGCTCACACAGCATTAGAAATTTTAATTTAGGGCCAAATTAATTTATTTTATTTTAATTTTAATGAATGTCCAATTAATTAGGCTTAGGCAATCAGTTCCCTACGGTTAGGTTTAGTATAAGAGGCCAGATCTAGGTTAGGATTAATATTTTGTAAGTCAGGTGGAAAGGTTAGGTTTAGGCCTGGGCTCAAAATTAGGTTTAGGCATGGAATAAGCATAGGTTTAGGCATAGACCAAAATTTAGGTTTAGGCATGGGATAACCATTAGGTTTAGGCATAGATCAAAATTTAGGTTCAGGCATGGGATAAACATTAGGTTCAGGTATAGGATAAAAATGACATAGCAACCAGGTAGGGGGGTTAAGTTTAGGCATGGACTGGAAAAAGCAGAAAAACAAACAATCAAATGAAGGTGAAAGGTCAAATACCAGGCCCACAATCCAAGAGGACTGGGATGTGGCCCAGGAGGAACCAAGGAAGGTAAGTGTCCTTTTATTTTTCATTCAGACCATGTGGTTGCAGAGTGTCCAGAAGACGGATCCATTTTCTCTCTGCTCTCCTCCGCTGTGGCGTAGACCATCGTGGGTTCCCCTCCAGAACTGTGACCCTCAAGGAAGTCCATCCATGTTGAATAAAGTGTTGTATGACTGGGATGTGTGTGTCGTGTTGTTTACAAATGTTGTATTTATATTGATAAAACCTGATGCGTACTGTGTTCCTTGTCTCACCCACATATTGTACCTCACAGACAGTGCAAAAAATTAAATACACACAATTACTAGTCCCAAGGCTGGTTCCTAGTTGTGTTTTAAAAACATTGTTATTGAGACTATTGCGCACCCAGAGGCGGTGCTGAAAAAATTCCCTCTGTCCTGTGGGTTTAGCACTCTTAAGTGGCTTGAGTTGGGCTCTGACTAAATAATCCTGCAGATTCCTGTTTTTTCTAAATGCAGCAATGAGTCTATGGTTCTGGAGCACTTGAGAATGTTCAATCCCCTGCTGAAAATTCCTCTTGATGGTTCTAATTAATCTAACAGCAGATATAGAATAATTGGTGATTATAGGAAGGAGAGAGGAGGCCCAGATAGGTCTGGTCTGCTTGAAGGTCTTGAATGATTTTCTCAAAAAGGAGCGAGAGTACCCTCTATTGATCAAAGTGGAAAACAGCACTTTGGTGGCTGCTCTAAAATCCTCCTCTCTGGTGCACACCCTGTGAAATCTCAGGAGCTGTGACTTAACGATGCCTGAGTAGGTATGTTTGGGGTGATGACTCGTTTTGTACAGTAAAGAGTGGGTATCTGTTTTTTTAAAAAATATTTTAATCTCCAATTTATGCGTTTGTGGGAAATTGGGTCCTTTATACGTGGTAGTATCCAGGAAATCCACCGAGGTCGAATCAATTGTGGCTTTGAGTTTAATGTATGTGTTGTGGTTATTCAGAATATTAAGAAAAACATCAAAATCCTCTCTTGGATGATCCCAGACACCCAGATGTCGTCTAATATCTGTAATAGTGCAGAGGTTTTTTAGAAGAGGCTTGCAGAGCTGTTTGCTCCCATTCAGCCATAAAGATGTTTGCATAGGCTGGGGCAAATTTTTTGCCCATGGCCGTACCTCTGATTTGTAAAAAATATTTATTGTTGAACTCAAAGTCATTGCGTGTTAAATTAATGTTCAATAATTCCAGTAATTCTTTTTCAGGTCTTTTGGAATCAGGATGTTTGACAAAAATGTTTTAACGGCCTGAATGCCTTCAGCGATGTCTATGTTAGTATATAGACTATCTATATCCATGGTAAAAAGGAAAGCATCTGGGGGAATGGAAAGCTGTTTGATCTTATTAATGAAATCATAAGTGTCTTTTATGTAGCTCGGGTGTCCAATTGAGAGAGGATTGAGATAGAAGTCAAGATATTCTGCTGTATAGTAGGTTTCGCTGCTACAGTCAGACACGATAGGTCTGCCAGGAGGAATTTCATGGGGCTTGCTCCATTTCTCAGGCTCCTTATGGATTTTAGGCAACATATAAAAGCGCCTAGGTCTAGGTTCTGCCTGCCCAATCAAATATAATTTCTGCTTAGCGTTAATGAATTTTTTCTCGTAAAGTTTTTGAACGGTTTTTTCCACCATAGGGACTGTTTCTGGGTAAATAGGTTTTTTTAATTGAGTGTAATATTTTTTGTCCATCAATTGTCTGTTGCCCTCCCATATGTATTGGTCCCTGTCCATGATAACGACAGCACTGCCCTTATCAGCTGGTTTGATAACAATAGATGAATTGTTCTGCAATGATTTTAAAGCGTCCACCTCTGCTTTACTGAGGTTGGGTTTAGTAGAATGAATTTTGAATTTGTTGTCAAAATATTGGATATCCTGTTGAATAATATTTTTAATATTATCGGGCAGATTGGCCAATGGAGGGGTCCAGTCAGATTTTGGAGTGAATGGTGGGGGGTCCGAATCACCCTTCTCTTCAAAATAAGCTGCAATTTTCAATTTTCTGTGATATTGTTGCAGGTCAAACCTAGTGCTATGAGCCAAGTTTTTATTGCTGCCTTTTGTAGGAATGAATGTGAGGCCTTTCTCCAGTAAGGATAGCTGTGCTGGGGACAGCACAAAGCTCCTACTCAAATTAATCACACTTTTATCCCCCCCCTGAGGTGGCAGGTTCACGGGGGCTTGCAGTTTACCAACTCGGCCCACTGGCTGAGCAGCCGTGTTGCTGTGACATGTGTCCAGTGTAAGCCATCCCTCTCAGTAGAGAACTGGCTCCTGGAGAGCTCCGGGATGAACTGGCAGTGGGATTTGATGTACTGGTTAAGTGAGTGTAAATGGATCTGCTCGCTCTGAGGCAGACTTCTCGAAAAGCTGATAGCCGGGATCCAGATCTCTGCCTGTGGAAATTTGGTTTTGGCCATCCTCATGAGCCTCTGTAGCTCTTTAATGGATGTCTGCACTGCCTGGCATCTGTTATTTAGACCTAGTGACAAAATCACTGTCTCGACCGTGGAGACTGCCACCATTTTGGATAGGACGCCATGGATATGCCTGAAAGTGGCGCCTGGAAAACTATCCACCTGTAAATCAGCCACTTGGAAAGGTGGGAATCTGGCGACGTTAGAGTCTCCCAGAATCACCCATTTACCCCTCACTGCAAGGCTCCAGTTTTTTATTTTACAAGTGGTTCTGATATGTTTGGTAGGCCTGCGTGTGGGTGTGTGTGGTGGTGATGATGTGTTGTCACTTGTGGTGTGTGTGGCACCTCCACTGGATCTGCGGAAATCAATCTGCGACTGAACTGTGTTTTTCAGCAGAGAAGTCACTGTAGTGGATGACTTACATCCGGCTTCCTCAAAGTCCGCCATGGAGTCCTCAAACTCGTCAGAGTCCTGGTCCAAGGCCGGCTGTCCGCGAGCAGTGGAGGGATGATCCTCGTCAGATAGAGATGAAGCAGGCTGTATGAGAGACGCAGACACATTCTCACCTGATTTGGTGCGAAAGATGCGCCTGGGCCTCTGCTCTCTGGGATCAACGTCCATGTCAGTAGTAGGCACCAGTGGTGGGGGAAGGGAGGATGTAGCCGGCTGTGTTGCCCGATCATCCAGCTGCGGGTCCGGTGACCAGTCTCCCCTCATGTCCGTCATGGTGGCCATAGACCGGCTTGTCTGGGTTTCCATCAGTCGAGGAGCCGAAGCTGAAAGGGGGGATGCAGTTACCTGCGTTGAAGAAGCCGCTGGCGGGGCGTGGACCTCTGCAGAAACAACCAGTTGGTTCCTCTGTAATAGAGGTGGAGGAGCTGGCTGTACTCTCTGCGGCCGAGGTGGAGGTACTGGTTGACGTGTCCCCCCAGACGATGTGGCGTCCATCTGGTCATGTGAGGCTCTCTCTGGGGCCATAGTTCCCCTGTCAGCTTCTCTAGCTATAAGCAGGGCCTCAGTGGCCTCTACTGTTTCTGGGAGGAGGCGTCTCCCCAGGTTACGTCTGGCCCAATTTGCCGCTATCTCAAACGGCTGTTTCCAGTCTGGGTTGGGCAGAGCCAATAGTTTATCAGTCTCACATTCAATAACATCAGCATAATGATCCCTCAAAATGAGCATAGTGGTCACAGCCCAGTTCTTAGCATTACCCCAAATCAAGTCTGTTGTCTTGTCCGTGGGAGCTGCTGGCTTAATAAGTGTGGCCAAAGTCTGTGTCATTTTATCAATCGTAACAGGAGGCTCATCCCCAGACACGTTGGTTAGATGGTGCATCGCTTTAATAAGTCTGTGAATGATGCGTACCTTTATTGTGAAGTCCGGGTCTGTGGAGCGTGGAGCCGTGGGTCCGTCCCGAGGAGCGGTGGCCGCCAGAGTTCTGCCGCGCGGCGCGCGAACCGCGCGTCGATCGCGACCGGGCGAACGCCACCACGTTCCTCCCGGGGCTCGTCTGCCGCGAGGTTGGAAGTCCTGTTGCCGGCGTCGATCCCACTGAAAGCGTCGGTTGTCATATTCGGGTCTCCAGCGTCTGTGCTGCTGCGATGGGGCATCTCTCTGTCTGATGCGGGAGGCGGAAAAAGCCGCTGCATCCCGCCGCGGCGGCCCGCGAGTCACTGAAGCATAAGAGCGCCTATAATTGCCAGACCGGGCGTCGAAGCGGGTGTCGGTGTTGTATTTAACGGGGGACGGGGACTGGTAGTACCTTCTCCTCCGTCGTCGACCACCGTAGCGAACCGTCGTCCAGCCGTCGACGTCCTGGTCGGCTAGCATTTTCAGAGCCGTTCCGCTTCAAAGTATTCAAAAGTCAGGAAAAACGACTCCTCCACGGTTGGAATCCAATGAGATAATTTTTATTGCTTTGACAAAAGCATAAAAGTTGCAACGTTTCGGTTGGAATAAACCTTCTTCAGGCTAACTGTTAGCTAAACTTAACAGGCGCTCCGAGGCGTGTATGTCGGGCTGGCATCCGAGGCAAAATGGAGGACGTGAGGGAACGTGAGGGAACGTGGAGCGGAAGCGGAAGCCGTGACTCAGGTTAAAGGGCACGGTCCGGGAGGAAGTCACCTCCGTCCGCTGTGAAGAGTAATTAAAATTAAAATTAAAAACATTAAATATGTTTTTAAACACAATTGTTTTAAATATAGTATATGAGCTTAACTTATGAATTTGGATTTTAATTATTGTTTTAAATATAGTATATGAATTTAACTTATGAATTTGGATTTTAATATTGTGCAATTATGATTCTATTTAAAATGATGAATTTAACATCAATAAAATCAAAATTTTGGCTTCAATAATGCCATAATTGTCATCAATGTCCATATTAAAGTTAGACAAAAAAATTTCTCCCTCCTCCATGAGCCTGGACCACAGCCTGCAAAACAGCACAGACATCAACAAAGGAAATCAAGGAGCTCAGTGCATCCTCAGGTGAGTACAAAACAACGATGACAACATCCCACATGTAGTCCCATCATACTTTGGATATACCATGAAAAAACAGAAAGTGTCCGCATCACACTGCAGAGAAAAACCATGAAATTACCCTATAAAGATTCACATGAGCATATGTGGACGTGATCAATGTTGACCTGACATGTCTGTAATAAAATAAATATTTCTCCTTCCTGGAGATTCCTTTAGCTTCCAGAATATGCATATAAAACATGAACAATCTCCATTAATAGGGGATGAAATCGATCCTATACACCTGCAAACGTGTACATATATAAATGTACATACACATACTTGTCCAACACATTAAATCACATTCAAGCATAGCAATACATCAACCACATCACATGTTAGTTGGAAAGGGCCCTCCTTGGGAAGTTGTGGATTCCGTGAAGATGAAGAGAGAGACACCAGAGAGCGGGGGAAAGGCACGGGCTAGATTAGGTGAAGAAAAGTTAATGTCCTCGTCGAAGACGAGGACATTACGGGCACAGGCCATTATCCCCCTCCAGTGCTCACGTCCCCAAGCTCCACACAGCATTAGAAATTTTAATTTAGGGCAAATTAATTTATTTTATTTTAATTTTAATGAATGTCCAATTAATTAGGCTTAGGCAATCAGTTCCCTACGGTTAGGTTTAGTATAAGAGGCCAGATCTAGGTTAGGATTAATATTGTAAGTCAGGTGAAAGGTTAGGTTTAGGCTGGGCTCAAAATTAGGTTTAGGCATGGAATAAGCATTAGGTTTAGGCATAGACCAAAATTTAGGTTTAGGCATGGGATAACCATTAGGTTTAGGCATAGATCAAAATTTAGGTTCAGGCATGGGATAAACATTAGGTTCAGGTATAGGATAAAAATGACATAGCAACCAGGTAGGGGGGTTAAGTTTAGGCATGGACTGGAAAAAGCAGAAAAACAAACAATCAAATGAAGGTGAAAGGTCAAATACCAGGCCCACAATCCAAGAGACTGGGATGTGGCCCAGGAGGAACCAAGGAAGGTAAGTGTCCTTTTATTTTTCATTCAGACCATGTGGTTGCAGAGTGTCCAGAAGACGGATCCATTTTCTCTCTGCTCTCCTCCGCTGTGGCGTAGACCATCGTGGGTTCCCCTCCAGAACTGTGACCCTCAAGGAAGTCCATCCATGTTGAATAAAGTGTTGTATGACTGGGATGTGTGTGTCGTGTTGTTTACAAATGTTGTATTTATATTGATAAAACCTGATGCGTACTGTGTTCCTTGTCTCACCCACATATTGTACCTCACAGACAGTGCAAAAAATTAAATACACACAATTACTAGTCCCAAGGCTGGTTCCTAGTTGTGTTTTAAAAACATTGTTATTGAGACTATTGCGCACCCAGAGGCGGTGCTGAAAAAATTCCCTCTGTCCTGTGGGTTTAGCACTCTTAAGTGGCTTGAGTTGGGCTCTGACTAAATAATCCTGCAGATTCCTGTTTTTTCTAAATGCAGCAATGAGTCTATGGTTCTGGAGCACTTGAGAATGTTCAATCCCCTGCTGAAAATTCCTCTTGATGGTTCTAATTAATCTAACAGCAGATATAGAATAATTGGTGATTATAGGAAGGAGAGAGGAGGCCCAGATAGGTCTGGTCTGCTTGAAGGTCTTGAATGATTTTCTCAAAAAGGAGCGAGAGTACCCTCTATTGATCAAAGTGGAAAACAGCACTTTGGTGGCTGCTCTAAAATCCTCCTCTCTGGTGCACACCCTGTGAAATCTCAGGAGCTGTGACTTAACGATGCCTGAGTAGGTATGTTTGGGGTGATGACTCGTTTTGTACAGTAAAGAGTGGGTATCTGTTTTTTTAAAAAATATTTTAATCTCCAATTTATGCGTTTGTGGGAAATTGGGTCCTTTATACGTGGTAGTATCCAGGAAATCCACCGAGGTCGAATCAATTGTGGCTTTGAGTTTAATGTATGTGTTGTGGTTATTCAGAATATTAAGAAAAACATCAAAATCCTCTCTTGGATGATCCCAGACACCCCAGATGTCGTCTAAATATCTGTAATAGTGCAGAGGTTTTTTAGAAGAGGCTTGCAGAGCTGTTTGCTCCCATTCAGCCATAAAGATGTTTGCATAGGCTGGGGCAAATTTTTTGCCCATGGCCGTACCTCTGATTTGTAAAAAATATTTATTGTTGAACTCAAAGTCATTGCGTGTTAAATTAATGTTCAATAATTCCAGTAATTCTTTTTCAGGTCTTTTGGAATCAGGATGTTTGACAAAAATGTTTTTAACGGCCTGAATGCCTTCAGCGATGTCTATGTTAGTATATAGACTATCTATATCCATGGTAAAAAGGAAAGCATCTGGGGAATGGAAAGCTGTTTGATCTTATTAATGAAATCATAAGTGTCTTTTATGTAGCTCGGGTGTCCAATTGAGAGAGGATTGAGATAGAAGTCAAGATATTCTGCTGTATAGTAGGTTTCGCTGCTACAGTCAGACACGATAGGTCTGCCAGGAGGAATTTCATGGGGCTTGCTCCATTTCTCAGGCTCCTTATGGATTTTAGGCAACATATAAAAGCGCCTAGGTCTAGGTTCTGCCTGCCCAATCAAATATAATTTCTGCTTAGCGTTAATGAATTTTTTCTCGTAAAGTTTTTGAACGGTTTTTTCCACCATAGGGACTGTTTCTGGGTAAATAGGTTTTTTTAATTGAGTGTAATATTTTTTGTCCATCAATTGTCTGTTGCCCTCCCATATGTATTGGTCCCTGTCCATGATAACGACAGCACTGCCCTTATCAGCTGGTTTGATAACAATAGATGAATTGTTCTGCAATGATTTTAAAGCGTCCACCTCTGCTTTACTGAGGTTGGGTTTAGTAGAATGAATTTTGAATTTGTTGTCAAAATATTGGATATCCTGTTGAATAATATTTTTAATATTATCGGGCAGATTGGCCAATGGAGGGGTCCAGTCAGATTTTGGAGTGAATGGTGGGGGGTCCGAATCACCCTTCTCTTCAAAATAAGCTGCAATTTTCAATTTTCTGTGATATTGTTGCAGGTCAAACCTAGTGCTATGAGCCAAGTTTTTATTGCTGCCTTTTGTAGGAATGAATGTGAGGCCTTTCTCCAGTAAGGATAGCTGTGCTGGGGACAGCACAAAGCTCCTACTCAAATTAATCACACTTTTATCCCCCCCCTGAGGTGGCAGGTTCACGGGGGCTTGCAGTTTACCAACTCGGCCCACTGGCTGAGCAGCCGTGTTGCTGTGACATGTGTCCAGTGTAAGCCATCCCTCTCAGTAGAGAACTGGCTCCTGGAGAGCTCCGGGATGAACTGGCAGTGGGATTTGATGTACTGGTTAAGTGAGTGTAAATGGATCTGCTCGCTCTGAGGCAGACTTCTCGAAAAGCTGATAGCCGGGATCCAGATCTCTGCCTGTGGAAATTTGGTTTTGGCCATCCTCATGAGCCTCTGTAGCTCTTTAATGGATGTCTGCACTGCCTGGCATCTGTTATTTAGACCTAGTGACAAAATCACTGTCTCGACCGTGGAGACTGCCACCATTTTGGATAGGACGCCATGGATATGCCTGAAAGTGGCGCCTGGAAAACTATCCACCTGTAAATCAGCCACTTGGAAAGGTGGGAATCTGGCGACGTTAGAGTCTCCCAGAATCACCCATTTACCCCTCACTGCAAGGCTCCAGTTTTTTATTTTACAAGTGGTTCTGATATGTTTGGTAGGCCTGCGTGTGGGTGTGTGTGGTGGTGATGATGTGTTGTCACTTGTGGTGTGTGTGGCACCTCCACTGGATCTGCGGAAATCAATCTGCGACTGAACTGTGTTTTTCAGCAGAGAAGTCACTGTAGTGGATGACTTACATCCGGCTTCCTCAAAGTCTGCCATGGAGTCCTCAAACTCGTCAGAGTCCTGGTCCAAGGCCGGCTGTCCGCGAGCAGTGGAGGGATGATCCTCGTCAGATAGAGATGAAGCAGGCTGTATGAGAGACGCAGACACATTCTCACCTGATTTGGTGCGAAAGATGCGCCTGGGCCTCTGCTCTCTGGGATCAACGTCCATGTCAGTAGTAGGCACCAGTGGTGGGGGAAGGGAGGATGTAGCCGGCTGTGTTGCCCGATCATCCAGCTGCGGGTCCGGTGACCAGTCTCCCCTCATGTCCGTCATGGTGGCCATAGACCGGCTTGTCTGGGTTTCCATCAGTCGAGGAGCCGAAGCTGAAAGGGGGGATGCAGTTACCTGCGTTGAAGAAGCCGCTGGCGGGGCGTGGACCTCTGCAGAAACAACCAGTTGGTTCCTCTGTAATAGAGGTGGAGGAGCTGGCTGTACTCTCTGCGGCCGAGGTGGAGGTACTGGTTGACGTGTCCCCCCAGACGATGTGGCGTCCATCTGGTCATGTGAGGCTCTCTCTGGGGCCATAGTTCCCCTGTCAGCTTCTCTAGCTATAAGCAGGGCCTCAGTGGCCTCTACTGTTTCTGGGAGGAGGCGTCTCCCCAGGTTACGTCTGGCCCAATTTGCCGCTATCTCAAACGGCTGTTTCCAGTCTGGGTTGGGCAGAGCCAATAGTTTATCAGTCTCACATTCAATAACATCAGCATAATGATCCCTCAAAATGAGCATAGTGGTCACAGCCCAGTTCTTAGCATTACCCCAATCAAGTCTGTTGTCTTGTCCGTGGGAGCTGCTGGCTTAATGAGTGTGGCCAAAGTCTGTGTCATTTTATCAATCGTAACAGGAGGCTCATCCCCAGACACGTTGGTTAGATGGTGCATCGCTTTAATAAGTCTGTGAATGATGCGTACCTTTATTGTGAAGTCCGGGTCTGTGGAGCGTGGAGCCGTGGGTCCGTCCCGAGGAGCGGTGGCCGCCAGAGTTCTGCCGCGCGGCGCGCGAACCGCGCGTCGATCGCGACCGGGCGAGCGCCACCACGTTCCTCCCGGGGCTCGTCTGCCGCGAGGTTGGAAGTCCTGTTGCCGGCGTCGATCCCACTGAAAGCGTCGGTTGTCATATTCGGGTCTCCAGCGTCTGTGCTGCTGCGATGGGGCATCTCTCTGTCTGATGCGGGAGGCGAAAAAGCCGCTGCATCCCGCCGCGGCGGCCCGCGAGTCACTGAAGCATAAGAGCGCCTGTAATTGCCAGACCGGGCGTCGAAGCGGGTGTCGGTGTTGTATTTAACGGGGGACGGGGACTGGTAATACCTTCTCCTCCGTCGTCGACCACCGTAGCGAACCGTCGTCCAGCCGTCGTCGTCCTGGTCGGCTAGCATTTTCAGAGCCGTTCCGCTTCAAAGTATTCAAAAGTCAGGAAAAACGACTCCTCCACGGTTGGAATCCAATGAGATAATTTTTATTGCTTTGACAAAAGCATAAAAGTTGCAACGTTTCGGTTGGAATAAACCTTCTTCAGGCTAACTGTTAGCTAAACTTAACGAGGCGCTCCGAGGCGTGTATGTCGGGCTGGCATCCGAGGCAAAATGGAGGACGTGAGGGAACGTGAGGGAACGTGGAGCGGAAGCGGAAGCCGTGACTCAGGTTAAAGGGCACGGTCCGGGAGGAAGTCACCTCCGTCCGCTGTGAAGAGTAATTAAAATTAAAATTAAAAACATTAATATGTTTTTAAACACAATTGTTTTAAATATAGTATATGAGCTTAACTTATGAATTTGGATTTTAATTATTGTTTTAATATAGTATATGAATTTAACTTATGAATTTGGATTTTAATATTGTGCAATTATGATTCTATTTAAAATGATGAATTTAACATCAATAAAATCAAAATTTTGGCTTCAATAATGCCATAATTGTCATCAATGTCCATATTAAAGTTAGACAAAAAAATTTCTCCCTCCTCCATGAGCCTGGACAACAGCCTGCAAAACAGCACAGACATCAACAAAGGAAATCAAGGAGCTCAGTGCATCCTCAGGTGAGTACAAAACAACGATGACAACATCCCACATGTAGTCCCATCATACTTTGGATATACCATGAAAAAACAGAAAGTGTCCGCATCACACTGCAGAGAAAAACCATGAAATTACCCTATAAAGATTCACATGAGCATATGTGGACGTGATCAATGTTGACCTGACATGTCTGTAATAAAATAAATATTTCCCCTTCCTGGAAATTCCTTTAGCTTCCAGAATATGCATATAAACATGAACAATCTCCATTAATAGGGGATGAAATCGATCCTATACACCTGCAAACGTGTACATATATAAATGTACATACACATACTTGTCCAAACACATTAAATCACATTCAAGCATAGCAATACATCAACCACATCACATGTTAGTTGGAAAGGGCCTCCTTGGGAAGTTGTGGATTCCGTGAGATGAAGAGAGAGACACACCAGAGCGGGGGAAAGGCACGGGCTAGATTAGGTGAAGAAAAGTTAATGTCCTCGTCGAAGACGAGGACATTACGGGCACAGGCCATTGATCCCCCTCCAGTGCTCACGTCCCCAAGCTTCACACAGCATTAGAAATTTTAATTTAGGGCAAATTAATTTATTTTATTTTAATTTTAATGAATATCCAATTAAATTAGGCTTAGGCAATCAGTTCCCTACGGTTAGGTTTAGTATAAGAGGCCAGATCTAGGTTAGGATTAATAGTTTGTAAGTCAGGTGGAAAGGTTAGGTTTAGGCTGGCTCAAAATTAGTTTAGGCATGGAATAAGCTTAGGTTTAGGCATAGACCAAATTTAGGTTTAGGCATGGGATAACCATTAGGTTTAGGCATAGATCAAAATTTAGGTTCAGGCATGGGATAAACATTAGGTTCAGGTATAGGATAAAAATGACATAGCAACCAGGTAGGGGGGTTAAGTTTAGGCATGGACTGGAAAAAGCAGAGAAACAACAATCAAATGAGGTGAAAGGTCAAATACCAGGCCACAATCCAAGAGGACTGGGATGTGGCCCAGGAGGAACCAAGGAAGGTAAGTGTCCTTTTATTTTTCATTCAGACCATGTGGTTTGCAGAGTGTCCAGAAGACGGATCCATTTCTCTCTGCTCTCCTCCGCTGTGGCGTAGACCATCGTGGGTCCCCTCCAGAACTGTGACCCTCAAGAAGTCCATCCATGTTGAATAAAGTGTTGTATGACTGGGATGTGTGTGTCGTGTTGTTTACAAATGTTGTATTTATATTGATAAAACCTGATGCGTACTGTGTTCCTTGTCTCACCCACATATTGTACCTCACAGACAGTGCAAAAATTAAATACACACAATTACTAGTCCCAAGGCTGGTTCCTAGTTGTGTTTTAAAAAACATTGTTATTGAGACTATTGCGCACCCAGAGGCGGTGCTGAAAAAATTCCCTCTGTCCTGTGGGTTTAGCACTCTTAAGTGGCTTGAGTTGGGCTCTGACTAAATAATCCTGCAGATTCCTGTTTTTTCTAAATGCAGCAATGAGTCTATGGTTCTGGAGACCTTGAGAATGTTCAATCCCCTGCTGAAAATTCCTCTGATGGTTCTAATTAATCTAACAGCAGATATAGAATATTGGTGATTATAGGAAGGAGAGAGGAGGCCCAGATAGGTCTGGTCTGCTTGAGGTCTTGAATGATTTTCTCAAAAGGAGCGAGAGTACCCTCTATTGATCAAAGTGGAAAACAGCACTTTGGTGGCTGCTCTAAAATCCTCCTCTCTGTGCACACCCTGTGAAATCTCAGGAGCTGTGACTTAACGATGCCTGAGTAGGTATGTTTGGGGTGATGACTCGTTTTGTACAGTAAAGAGTGGGTATCTGTTTTTTTAAAAAATATTTTAATCTCCAATTTATGCGTTTGTGGGAAATTGGGTCCTTTATACGTGGTAGTATCCAGAAATCCACCGAGGTCGAATCAATTGTGGCTTTGAGTTTAATGTATGTGTTGTGGTTATTCAGAATATTAAGAAAAACATCAAAATCCTCTCTTGGATGATCCCAGACACCCCAGATGTCGTCTAGATATCTGTAAAGTGCAGAGGTTTTTTAGAAGAGGCTTGCAGAGCTGTTTGCTCCCATTCAGCCATAAGATGTTTGCATAGGCTGGGGCAAATTTTTTGCCCATGGCCCCGTACCTCTGATTTGTAAAAAATATTTATTGTTGAACTCAAAGTCATTGCGTGTTAAATTAATGTTCAATAATTCCAGTAATTCTTTTTCAGGTCTTTTGGAATCAGGATGTTTGACAAAAATGTTTTTACGGCCTGAATGCCTTCAGCGATGTCTATGTTAGTATATAGACTATCTATATCCATGGTAAAAAGGAAAGCATCTGGGGAATGGAAAGCTGTTTGATCTTATTAATGAAATCATAAGTGTCTTTTTATGTAGCTCGGGGTGTCCAATGAGAGAGGATTGAGATAGAAGTCAAGATATTCTGCTGTATAGTAGGTTTCGCTGCTACAGTCAGACACGATAGGTCTGCCAGGAGGAATTTCATGGGGCTTGCTCCATTTCTCAGGCTCCTTATGGATTTTAGGCAACATATAAAAGCGCCTAGGTCTAGGTCTGCCTGCCCCAATCAAATATAATTTCTGTTTAGCGTTAATGAATTTTTTCCGTAAAGTTTTTGAACGGTTTTTTCCACCATAGGGACTGTTTCTGGGTAAATAGGTTTTTTTAATTGAGTGTATATTTTTTTTGTCCATCAATTGTCTGTTGCCCTCCCCATATGTATTGGTCCCTGTCCATGATAACGACAGCACAACTGCCCTTTCAGCTGGTTTGATAACATAGATGAATTGTTCTGCAATGATTTTAAAGCGTCCACCTCTGCTTTACTGAGGTTGGGTTTAGTAGAATGAATTTTGAATTTGTTGTCCAAAATATTGGATATCCTGTTGAATAATATTTTTAATATTTCGGGCAGATTGGCCAATGGAGGGGTCCAGTCAGATTTTGGAGTGAATGGTGGGGGTCCGAATCACCCTTCTCTTCAAATAAGCTGCAATTTCAATTTTCTGTGATATTGTTGCAGGTCAAACCTAGTGCTATGAGCCAAG
>JAFHLA010000165.1:0-27500 GCA_021432705.1 Caranx ignobilis
TGTGTGTCCGGTTGCTCTACACGGAGGCGACGCTGTGAGGTTTAAACCCTGAGTTGATCTCCAGTCGTTTGATAATCGAGCCAAAGTTCTGTCAGATCAGCTGCTGTGTGATCTGTGGGGGGGGGGCAGAAGGGTTAAACAACTGATGAACTGCCTATGAATGATCAATAATCAGTGAATGATGAGTGTTGAACGATCAGGTCGCTTGTCCCCAGTTTGAACAGTTCACTTGTTGGTGTCCCACAAAGCACCTGTGGAGAGTTCCAGAGCTTTTATAATATGGATCTATATCTACATTACAGATCAATATGTTGTGATCATGCAGTCGTATCAATAACAGTATTGAACATGTTGTGCTGGAGCACGGAGGCTGATGAGAAGAAGACCAGCTCCCAGCAGAAGTCCAGGTGTTTAACTCTTTAACCTTTAACGTCTGAAGGATGCAGTCGCAGCAAATCTGGTGTCATCGACCAAACTTGAAAAGTTTAATCAGTTTTACAGTTTTTGAGAAAAAAAAGAGTGAAGGACTTGATCATTTTGAGTTTGACTGTACGAAGGTTTTGTGCAGGACGGAGGCGGCGTTTGGTGAAAGCTGCACAGCTGCAGCACGTCTCATATTCACAGCCCGACAACGGAGAGAAAGGGACAAAGGTTTTTAAAAACCTTATTAGTAAATAGATGTTTGTGCTCGGCCTTGAAAGGTGGTGACCTTTAGGGTCACAGAGCAGTGAGGTCACAGTGATGTCAGAGCAGCAGTCCCGTCCGTCCTGTTGCTGCTGGATGAAGCGGCTTCACTCTGTTGACGATGAGCAGCAGTTAAAGTGTCAGTGACATCGTTGTGGTTTTATCCAGCAGCAGAGTGTGTGTGTGTGTGTGTGTGTGTGTGTGTGTGTGTGTGTGTGGTGTGACCTTCCCTCATCCCTGCGGCGTGAACAATCACTGTTAAAAACTTCACAGTATCTCCAGAGAGTCGGCCTGTCGTTCACTCTGCCCTGTTAACTTCTCCACTTGCCCTCCTCCTCCCTCCCTCCCTCCCTCCCCCGCAGGCTCTGATTGGCCTCCTGGCGGCGACCCCGGGGACGTCTCGCTCTGAGAGTGAGCGACGCCTCTGGTCAAGTCGCTGCAGCATGAGCGATTAGAAGAGTCTACTCTGCGCCGGGCGGCTTATCTGCTCTGAGTTTGTCTCTGTGGGGGGATCAGGAGTCAAGGAGTCAGGGGGGAGATGGTGATCCCTGTCCTCCTCAAGCCCCCACCATCGTCCTCCTCCTCCTCCTCCCTCCTCCTCCCCTTCACCCTTCATGGTAGAAAACTCAAAGACAAGAGGAAAAGAGTGCAGCTGAAGCTGAGGTTGAAGCAGAGTGTCACGAGTGATCTGCACCACTGATTCAGTTTGACATGGTCTGAAAAGGTCGACGGATTTTGACTCAGTCTCTCAGTCTTCTTCTGTGTGTTGACAGGAAGTGGATCACGCTGTCACACGCAGATCCAGATCATCGCTTGACAGATGTGGATGTTTCGTTCATGCTTCTCAAATGCTCGTCCCTCAAAACCTGCAGCGATCAACATCTGGATACGAGCATCTGTCAGAGGAGGGATCAGAAAGTGTAGCGTTCACACATCTGTGCTCATTTGCTCCTTTTGTTTATGGTGCGTGTGTTTTTCCTTCGTTTCCTCCTCAAAGGCAAAACAGCTCATCTCCACACGTCTCCACGCATCAGCACCATCTTTGCATCCAGCTCCTTTATGCTCCACTTGTGTCACACATCAGGGTCAGTGTGTGGGGGGGGCGGTGCTGGTGCTGGTGCTGGTGCTGGTGCTGGCCCGGCTCCAGGTGCAGCTCCACCCACGTTACCTCCAGCAGCCAATCACAGTCCAGCAGCAGCAGCAGCAGCAGCAGCACATCTTCATCTTGGAGCTGCAGGCCAATGATTCCTAATCATCTCAGTGGCTCCCCTGACCTTTTCCTCCTGCAGCGGCCTCAGGGAGGAGAAGAAGAAACAACTCAACACACATTTTCTAAACAGGAACCACAGAAGAAGAAGAAGAAGAAGAATTGCTGTTGTGTTATTGTAAAACGTTGAGAACCTTTAGAGTTTACTGCAGCAAACGCCCATGTGTTCAGAGGGTTACACCTGAGAGCTTCAAGAAGAAGAAGGGCTTTCATTATGGCTTCATCTGCGCACACCACACACACACACACACACACACACACACACGTCTTGTTTATGTGCTGCTGGTTGCTGAGCCGAGGGAGACCAGGAGATATTGGGGACATTCAACATGTTGTAGCAGGAAAAGTGGTTTTCTTTTTGTGAGTCTAAGCAAGAATCTCTGTGAACTTCCCTGTTATCCCCCCCCCCCCCCCCCCCCACCCAACCCCCCCTCTCCCTCCCCCCTCCTCCCATGCCTCCACTCTTTACATCTACTTCCTTACAGCTCTCTTTCATCACTGCTGTTTTAAAGAGGAGTATTGATACTAATTGATTAATTAGAACTAATATTTCATCATCATCGTCATCATCATCATCATCGTCGACGTTGTGGTCGTTGTCGTCGTCGTCGTCATCAGCTGTTAAACTATACAAAACATTATTTTTTGATGTTTTAGTTTTGTTTACTTTTTGTTTTTGATTTGCATATTTTTTAAAGATACTTTTATAACCTACAGCTGAACTTTAGTGTGTGTGTGTGTGTGTGTGTGTGCGTGTGTGTGTGTGTGTGTGTCAGCGCCATCATGGTGGTCGGTTGCAGCTGAAAGTCTGTTCTGTCGAGCTTGTACATCCTCTGATGTTCCAGTCTGACCATTCCATCTGCCAAACACACCACACACACACACACACCACACACACACACACCACACACACACACACACACACACACAGAGACCAGCTGTCACACTGCGGTCCCAGATATACCTGACCCATATGCCTCCCTCGCCACATGGACACGTACAGAACTTACATACACAAACACACATGCTTAAATTATCTAAGACACACACACACACACACCACACACACCCAGTATCTGTTCTCCTGAGGTTTGCAGTCTGAAGTTTTGAGCTGGTTTGTTGTTGTTTTCTGTGAATATTTCAGTGACACAGGACGAGGTGTGTAATGGTCTGGTCCCAGTGTGTGTGTGTGGGTGGTGTGTTTGTTTGCGAACTCACTTGTCTCAAATTCATTAATTCAGCATCTGTGGTTCTGCATTCACAATGAACTACAGTTATTAGCTAAGACTCATGGTAATGTAGTGTTTAAAGGTTTTTACGACACCAAACTGTCTCCACCACTGTCTGCGACTCAACCTGGAGCGCACACACACACACACACAACACACACACACACACAACTGACCTACTGGCCTGACGAGTGAAACGCCACCAAGTGAAAACAAAATATTCAGAGGTAAATTTCATATGACAAAGAACCAGAACACACACAAACCACACACACACACACACACCCACACACACCACAACACACTACTATAAAGGGTTGAACTTTATTTGAGAGTCACATGATGCTTCAGGGACGACGATGACAAAGGTGTAGATGTCCACCCCCCCCCCCCACTGCTCCCTGTGCGTGCACACACACACACACACACACACACACACACACACACCTCTTCAGAGCAGGCCTGGTAATCCAATATGACAGGTTTGTGTTTGCGACGCCGAGGCCTCAAATCAGCTCTGACAGGACGACCGCCCTCGCTCGCGATCACACCCCAAGGCTTTGTGTGTTGTGTGTTGTGTGTCACCGTGCCAACCAGTCCAGCCACCCTGGCGAGCTAACACCTAGCTGAGCCGTGTGTGTCGGTTTTGTCTGTTGACACTCGTTGGTGTTATTGTGATTTGGTTTTGCCTTGTTGTTTGTTTACATCTGCACATCGCCATGTGTGTTTTGCTGCACTGATTCGTGTTTACACGTGTGTTTTTGTTGGATTCGACATCAGTTTTTTTTTTCACATGAGCAGCAGTGATGTGTGAAGCGACTGAATATCGTACACTTCCTGTCTGGCTTGATCTCTAGCTAGCTGATGTAGTTTTACCTGTTTAATTAAGTACGTAAATCCATCTATCAAGTTAGCTAACTAGCCATCGAGCTATAGTTACCTCATTAGCTGTGTAACTCCATCAATCAATCAAGCTAGCTATCAAACTAGCTACCTAGCCATAGTTATCTAGATAGCTCTATAGCTCCATCACTTGATTGAGCTATCTAGCTTTAGCTACCTTGCTAACTATGTAGCTCCATCCATTAACCAAGCTGTTTAGCGATCTAGCTAACTATGTAGCTCTATCCATAAACCAGCTGTTCAGCTATCTAGCTAACTATGTAGCTCTATCCATTAAACAAGCTGTTTAGCTATCCAGCTAACTGTGCAGCCGTATTTGATCATAGAGCTATCTAGCTATCAGTTGTATGTAACGTCTTTCTAGCTAGCTCTAAGTAGCTCTCTCAGTAAACGTGATATACAGTATCTTGCTAACTCTGTTGAATAATGGACCTGTCTGGCTGTGTAGCTTTAGCTGTCGAGCTAAACTGAGTTTGATGTCCTGTGTAAGGATGTTTCCAGCAGGAACATGAGAGTGAAGTAAACACCTACTTTCATGTTTGTGGTTTTATGTTATAACTGTTTTTAAGGATAATAATATCTGTACTATGTGTATATGATTTCACTTTCTACCTTCACCCACCACACACACACACACACACACACACACACACACACACACACAGATTCGTATTCTATATGAATAAAATATAGAGACAATTATTCTGAAATGCTAACATGGAAAAACTATGAACACACACACACAGACACACACACACCCCGACACACACTCCCTGCTGAACGCGGATGTACTGAAGGTGTGAGGACATTTCTATCTACATGGCTGCTGACTTATTGATGCCACTTGTCAAATATAAATGCATCGTTGTGATCCTGCAGAGACACGGAGACAGAGAAGAAGAAATGTTTTAAAAACAGAAGAAGAGAGGATGTTTCTCTGTCGGTTTTCCCCTCCGGAGCTTGTTGGTTTTTTCTGTCTGATGTTCAGGGAGCTAGAGGAGGAGGAGGGGGGGAGGAGGGAGGAGGAGGGAGGAGAGAGGAGGATTTCAAAGTGGCTTCAAGGCTGGAGAGTGTTTTACTGAAGATATGTGGCAGCCATTTTGTTTGTCTTCTTTGTTGGTGTTTTTTTTTTTTTTAGCCTTCGGGGCAGCGATGGTTAAATGTTGGTCACACACAAACACACACTGGTTGTACTGTGAAAGTGTTCAAATGCTGTTGACTCCAATTGGACTGTGTCATATAGCTCTAATACTACAATACCCATGATCCTCAGGGGCCACTGCCACAGATAACAGCAAAACACGGGTGTGACAGCCTCAGCTCGCTGTCGTTACAGAAATTAACAGAAGTTTAATGTTTCTCTTGCTGAGGTGCATCTTGGGAGTTGTAGTTGACTTACTGTCCTTCAGCTTTTCACTTTAGAAGCTGTGTTAGTGGGGTTTGACAATAAGCTGAGTTTGTTTGGCTTATCAGAACGTCAGTATCACATGATTCACATGGACTGTTAGCTTAGCATTAGCATTGTCAGCAGTGTCTTTCTGAATTTGCAGCATTTGCTGTTTTCTTCAGCTGCAGTGAAATGAGCCTTCAGGGCCACCGTACATCTGGGTTAAATGAGTGTAGTCGTCGCCACAGGGCCGGTGTGAGTTGAGCTCCAGCTGAACTTTGACCTGTGGGTGCTGCAGGTGTGGTGATGAGTTTCAGACTCTAAAACAACAGCAGGCGACTCCGTCATCGCTCTGAAGCTGCTTCACTTTGTTTAATGGGACGTGAAGTTATGGACCTGTGTGTGTGTGTGTGTGTGTGTGTGTGTGTGTGTGTCGGGGTCGGCTTACACTCAGAGAGGAAACACCACTGATGACAGACGCCATGTTGGAGGCCTGCAGCTGAATACCATCACACTCTGCAGTGTTTCAAGTGTCTTCAGCGTTTCTGTCCACACACACACACCACACACACACACACACACACATGAACGTGTTGGTTTCCTAACGATGCCTGGTGTTGAGTGTGAACCTGAACGACAGTGTGTGTGAAGCAGGTCGGTGAATTCCTGCGTGTCAGCTGCAGTGAACGTCTCGCTCCGGTGGCACCGAGGTGACACCAGTCTGTCAACGCTCGGCCCGGAGACTCCATTTCCCACAAAACACTGCTCAGAAGCGACTTCTCAGATAACATGGAAGGTGTCGGCAGTTTAAGACGTGACGACAGGCACGGGGACGTGATGGATTAGAGCGGCGCGTTGGGCCGACAGCAGCCGTGTGGACACGTGGGGACACGTTAGAGACGATGACAGAGAGAGACGGAGCGTCCTGTAACAAGGACCTGAAGTCCACCGACTGACTGTGTGTTTACACCAGGGTTAATATTGATCCTTTGATTGATTATCTGCCTCAAGTCTGATTAAACACTGGATCGATCAACACTGACGCTTGTTATGAGATGAAATGGTTCAAATCAGCAGATGATCGTGACACAGATCAGACCTCAGATCAGCTTCACTCATCCACACAGCAACTGGTTTCCTTTTAGTCAAAGTCCCAGAAGATGGAGGGAAAACACACACACACACACACACACACACACACACACACACACACACACACACACACACACACACAACACACACACACACCTGACTCAGCACGTCTTCTCACTGAGCCCAAAACAACCCTCATCAACTAAAGCTGAACACACAGCCTGGAGCCAGAGCCTCCGTCACCTCCATCACCTCCTGCAGGGCACTTCCTCTCCTCCTCCCCCTCCTCCTCTCTTTCTTTCTTTCTTTCTTTCTCTCTTCTTTCTTTCATCTCGCTGTCCCCTTCACCTTTCTTCCCTCTCTTCCCTTCCTCTCCTCCTCCTCCGTTACTGCTCTCCTGGCCTTCCCTCTCTCTCTTTCTTTCCTTCCTATTGTTCCTATTTTTATCCATCCTCTCCCCCTCCTCTTATTTCACCCCCCTCTCCTTTCCTTTTCATTTCTGTTCTTCTTTTTGTCCCTCCTTTCGTCCACCTCCTCATCCCTCTCTTTTTATTCCCCCACTCATCTCTTCATTGTCCTTTTTTCCTCATAAATCACCAGCTCCTTTTCACTCCACTTTTCTCTTCTTTCTTTAATTTGCTCTCTTTCTTCTTCTTCTTCTTCTTCTTCTTCTCATCACCCACCCCCCACTCCTTGTCCTCCTTCACCCTCTTCCTCCTCCTCTTCCCATCACTCCTTTTATTCTTTTCCCAACAACAAACACAATCTGCTTTGGATTGTACCACCCACTGCTGCCACACACACACACACACACACACACACACACACACACACCTGATGGTCTGCAGGTCACAGTAGTCGAGGTCAAAGGTCACAATTCAAAGGCGTGTGAAGCTGCTTTGATCAAACACACGAGTGTTAGTGGGGATGGAGATGATCAGAATGTGTTCCTCATTATTTCAGTTTGAGCTGTTTCCCTCTTCTTCTTCTTCTTCTTCTTCTTCTTCTTCTTCTTCTTCTTCTTCTTCTTCTTCTTCTTCTTAAGTCTTTTCTTCTTCTCTGCCTCATTCTCTCGCTCTCTCTCCATCTCTCTCTCTCTCTCCTGCCGGATGCCTCGGGTGTATCCGAAGATGTGTGGGGGCCAAATGCAGGGTTGTGTGAGGTTGCTGTGTGAGGTTGCTGTGTGTGTGTGTGTGTGTGTGTGTGTGTGTGTGTGCGTGCCAGCTGGCGGTGTGTTCAGAGCTGGTGGAATGTTCCGCGGGGCTCCACAGCCTGCGACTGGGAGAGATAAGGCACCGGACACACACACACACACACACACACACACACACACACACACAAGCAAACAGAAGATGCTGCCAAAGACAGTTCCAAGTGCGCGCACACACACACACACACACCACGCACACACACAGAGCTGATCTCTGTGACACACTCTCACACATCAGCTCAGATCAGTCAGTCGTTCAGTAAACAGGCCGGAAAAAGAAACTGTTTTGCAAAACTGATTTGAAGGGAAGTTGAAACTGAACTCAGATCAGATCAGAGAAGAGACGACGTGTCGGATCGTCATCAGTCGTGACGACCTCTGACCATTTAGCTACGAACCACAATCAGTTCATCCGTAAGTCCAGGAGCTTTCATTTTCACCAGCCTGCATTTTGCATGGACGCTGTGTTTTTGACCTTTGACCTTTGATGGTGGCCCTGAGGGCTCAACTCACTGCAACTTCAGAAAACACACAAAGACACACACTTGCTACATACAAACACAGAAAACAAATCAACGACACATGAGCTGCAAAAACTCACAACACAAGTGTTTCTGGGGACACAATAAAGTGAGGGACCAGGCTAAAGGCTAATGCTAAGCTAACACCATGTGAATCATGTGATACTGACGTTCTAACAAACCAAACAAACTCAGCTTCTTGTCAAACCCCACTAACAGGTAGCAAGAAGAAGAACAACTGAAGGCCCCAGACTGGTCCCTCACTTTAATGTGTCCCCAGACTGGTCCCTCACTTTAATGTGTCCCCGGACTGGTCCCTCACTTTAATGTGTCCCCAGACTGGTCCCTCATGTTATTGTGTCCCTGGAAACACTTCCTGTTGTCACACACTGTAGTTTTCTGAGTTTGTAGCAGGTGTGTGTTTCTGCATGTGTTGAGCCTTCAGGGCCACCGTAGATCTGCTCTGGAGCCTTTGTGTTCTGCTCCAACACAAGAAATATCAAAAATCATTTTAATTTCCACCGTGACCTTTAATCTGCCCCCCCGCCCCCGCCCCCACCTTCACCTCCTCCTCCTCCCCCTCAGGACAAATGTCTGATAGTCACAAGATATCTGCTAATTTGATTGGCAGGTCGCCATGACACTCATCGAGCGTATTCACGTTCCTAAGAAGATAAAAGCCTCAGATTTTAAAGCCTCCGTGACCTTTACACACCCCCCCCCCCTGAGGTCATGATTTCCCCTCATACACAGTAAATGTGAATCTAAGAGTCGGTTCACTTCGACTGCACCGTCCATGTTGTGTTTGTAAAAACCAGAGGAAGTTATTCATCTCGCAGACTTTTATTTTGAAATATCATTTGAATAAAAGAGCAAAGGAAGAAAAACACAAACAAACTTCTGTGGTGTGTGTGTGTGTGTGTGTGTGTGTGGTGTGTGTGTGCGTCCTCTCTGACCTGATCTAATTAAGACAAGTTCACAGAACACACACTCTTTAATGTGTGTGTGTGTGTGTGTGTGTGTGTGTGTGTGTGTGTGTGTTCGACACTCTAACACCCAATTTGTCCCCATAAAGCTCAAAGATCAGAAAAAACAACACGGAGCCGAGATATAAAAGAAACGTGATTAAAAAAGAGAAGAAGAAGAAGAAAATGCAGATTTGTCACTAATCAGAGGACAGGAAGCGTCGCCACGGCAGCGCTAACGACTTCCTGCTTCACTAATTGGAAAGTAAACGAGTGGAGGAAGAAGAGACGCTGTCAGGACGTCGCTCTTCTCTCCGTCTGTCCTCCTTCCTTCATCCCTCCATCTTCTCTACTCTCCATCTTCACTTCTTTCCCTCCATCCCTCGTTCATTTTTACCCTTTTATTATTCCATCTTTTCATCCATCCATCCCTCTATCCACCCCCCCTCCATGCTAACAGGATTAGCTCTGTGTGTTAACGAAGCAGAGGAAATAATTAGTCCTGTCACTGATAACGTCTCCACACCTCGTTAGAGGGACACGAGTCTGATGCTCCGTCCGTCTACTCCTCCCTCTGTCCTCCCTTTGTCCTCCCTCTTTCCCCGCCTTCTCTCCTCCCTCTGTCCTTTTCCTTCCTTCCTTCCTCTGTCAAACTTCTGTCCTTCTGTCTGTCTTCCCTCCATCCTTTCTCTGTCCTCTCTCCTCCAAAATCTGTCCTCCTTCCTTCTTTGCTCTGTCCTCTCTCCCTCCTCCTTCTGTCTTCTTTCTCTCCTCTCTCCGTCTTTCCTCTGTCTGTCCTCCTTCCTTCCTTCCTTCATCTGTCCACTTCTCCTTTCATCCTCCCTCCTTCCTCTCTTCCTTCTTCCTCTCTCCTGAAGTTCTTCTTCAGGTGTGTTTACGTCGACTGAACCAGTTGAAGTGGTTGAAGCCTTGATGACTGCCAAAGTCAGTTTGACAAATGATTGACTACTGATTGATTGATTGATTGACTGATTGATTGATTGGCAGCAGCTCGTTACTGAGCACCACTGCTCCTACAGTTGATGTTTTCTCGATGGAGGAGAAGTCAAACATCTGTCCAGCTGTTGCTGATTGTTGAATTTCGAACGTCTCCGGATGTTACCGCTGCGTTTCGTTTCCACGGTGACGCCCCCATTATCACTTTAACAGATCAAAATGCAAATACGGAGCCGGGGCCGTTGTTAGACAAAGTGTCCTCTGGCTCATCAGTGTGGGCGGAGACGTCGCAGCACTTCATGTGCAAATCAGCCTCTAATTACAGAGAGAGAGGGAGAGAGAGTCAGGTTGATTAAAACACTCGCGCTCTATTATTCCTCTGACAGAGTCGTTGTGCCGACTGAGAGCCGACCGAGAGCCGGCGATCGGCCGACACTCCACCATCTGCATCTCTGACTATTTATATCTGTGTTTCCTCAGTGTGTCTCTCTCTCTCACAGGCTCATGCCCTCCTCTGAACCCTCCCATAATTGCTGTCAATCAAACCCTGCGAAGCCACACAAACAAACACAAAAGGCTGCGCCCCCCCTCAAAGACCCACACACACCCCGAACACACACACACACACCCACAGCTCGGGTGCAGCGGCGACACCTCGCGCCCTCCACGAGAGACAAAAGGACGGGACGTGGCGGAGGGGAAGGCGCCTGTCGGAGCGTCTGAATGGACTCATTGTGCCGCTCCTTAGCCCCTCGTTTTCAGCTTAATTGGCCCCTTCAGCGTGGAGGTGGAGGAGGACGAGGGCCCCCGGAGGACCGCCACGACGCTAAGTAGGCAAAGACAAAGCAGCAGAGAGGAGGGGGCGTCCATGTTTACTGCACAGACATGACGGCTTCATGTTGAAGGGCTGAGAGGGTGGAGAGGGACGTGAACTTTGTCTTCATGAGACGGGACGCAGCAGTTTAATGCATCTGAGTTTAGGGTTAGTGATGTCACTCTTTACTGTTTAGTGATGTCACTCTTTACTGTTGGAAAGTCGTTCAGATATTCATACCTGTATAACTTCACTCAAACTTAGCTGATGATGATCCACAGTGATCTGGAGTATTGATTCACGTGAAACCAAGCGGTGCCACCTGTCAGTACCTGAACGCACCTGTGTGTCTGCGAGCTCGTGGAGGAGTGTCTGGGGGACGGGGACACGAACTCTGTCAAGTCTTATTTCCTTGTAGAGCCCCGCCCTGCTCTCTGTCTCTCGCCAACGGAGCTGTCTCAACAAGCCGGGCTGGCCGACCCGACTGGACGCACGTTTAGCTCCTCCTCTCCGTGTGCACCCTGAAGGCCGCCGCAAACCGAGCTCCTGCTGTGGTGCTGATGAGGAAGACGCCTCATGATGAGTTTACCTTTAGTTATCACACATACGAAACTACAGAGCACAGTGTTAGCGTAGCATCGATGGCAGCGCTGAAACTTCAGAGAAGCCTCTCACTTCCTGGAAATAATGATGTCACTGTGTGCCTGTAGCTCCGCCCACCTGCAGCCTGGACCATGAGCTCAATGTCAGATTTACAGATAAATCATGTTTTTCCTGGAAAAGTCGAAACCTCAGATCAGATTTAACACACACACACACACACACACACACACACACACATAGTGAAAGTGTGTGTAACAGGTCGTCTGTAAATTCAGCCACATGTCTGGTGTGATAATCTGGGGGGTGGGGGTGGGGGGGGGGTCTGGTATTGATCAGTGTAGAGTCCCAGGAGACGTGACACCTGTCCAACAACAGATGGACATGGACATGAGTTGATACTGTCAGAGGGTGAAACAGGCTGTGGTCCAATCCAGCAGATAATCATGAACCTGTGTGTGTGTGTGTGTGTGTGTGTGTGTGTGTGTGTGTGTGTGTCCATATGAACAGGATCACATGTACATGAACAGATAATCTGAGCTTCAACTGTTGTTTATCACAGCAGCTGTCAGTGACTCACTAACGAGACACTGACATGAATAAGTCTGTACATGTGTAGATATAACAGCCTGTCTGTCTCTGTGTCTGTCTCTGTCCCTGTCTGTCTGTCTGTCTGTGTCTCTGTCTGTCTCTGTCTGTGTCTGTCTGTGTCTGTGTCTGTCTGTGTCTGTCTGTGTCTCTGTCTGTGTCTGTGTCTCTGTCTGTCTCTGTCTGTGTCTGTGTCTCTGTCTGTCTGTGTCTGTCTCTGTCTCTGTCTCTGTCTGTCTGGGCCTCAGTCCACAGAGAAATGCACACAGCCTGTATTCAGAAACTGAGCCTTAAAACCAGCCGTCAGGACTTCCTGTCACTTTGTGATGTCACAACAGAGCAGTCACACTAAGCCCCGCCCACCACCTGGACCCACCATCCAACACTTTGCAGGATTTGGTTTCTCTGAGTGTTTTATTCTGAAATCTGCTCTGTTTCTTATAACTCTTTCTCTAATTGATGCTGGAGTCAGTGAGACGGTGTGGGCCTGGTTCCCACACACACACACACACACACACACACACACACACACACAGATTCAGATTCAGTGTGTGTTGCTGGCACTCTCTCTCTCTCTCTCTCTCTCTCTCTTCTGCCTCCATCAGTGTTTTCATTCAACACTTCTGTCCTTTAAACCCAACCTGTCAATCACATCTGAGAGGGGGCGGAGCCGCTGAGATGGGAAACAACAAGAGGTGACAGAGTGGGAGGGGCCCAAGGTGGGGGGGGGTGACAGCTCGCAGCAGGCAGGGCTTGTTCTGCTGTGTGTGTGTGTGTGTGTGTGTGTGTGTGTGTGTGTGTGTGTGTGTGTGTGTGTGTGTCTTTGTTGACATGACACAGGGCATAAACACCGTGTTTGTCACGGCCTCAGTGTCCTCAATACGCCTCATTGTGTCCCTCACTCTTTAAACAGGACACACACTCTCTGACACACACACACACACACACACACACACACACACACACGTTAAACTTTGTACTTTTTATATCTGATGTAAACAAAATCTCAACTTTTATTATATTTAACTTATTTTATTGTTTATTGTTAGATGCCACCTGTTTACATCACCCTCCTATAGCAGGTGTAGGTGTACCTGAACCCCTGTCTCCATGGTTACGATAAATATAGACACGTACGGATAAGGATGTGCAGTCATCATGATGAAGAGCAAACAATAGCTGTGTGTTGTTGACTGTATGTGGAAGGAGATATAAAAACACTTTATGATCCAGAAAAGCAGATTTCCAAATAAAACAGGAAGAGAAATATGCAAATTAGACACAAGTTCATAGATTCGAATCAGTCAGGCTTTTATTTTGGTAAGTTAAAGTATGAACTCAAACCTGTGACATGTGAAGTGGTCGTATGGTGTTTGACCTCTGAGCTCCTCGTCTCCTCCCTGTGTCAGGCTGCTTCTGGCTTCTGGCCCTTCACTGCTTGATTGACACATAGGGCAGGGGTGGGCGGGGCCTCGGCCGCCCTCTGACCTATCGGGGAGCTCGGTGTGTGTCAGGCAGGATGAGTGACAGGTGTCGGAGCAGCAGGTTGGTGAAAGTCCGTCTCTGTCTCTGAGGTGAGATTCACACTCACAGTGAGTCGTGTGTCGCCGCCGTGTGTCGCTGATGATAAATGTGTGAATATTTATTTATAGATAATTGTCTTCATCATCGTCGGCGTCTCGGAGCCTCCAGCTGCTGTTCCTCAGCTTTAACCCAGATTCTCGGCTCCACTTCCTGTTTCTGTTTCACTCGTTCATAATTTAGATGAAACAACATCGGGAGCGTTTGTGTTTCTGTTTAAACCTCGACATGATGTTCGTTACCTTCACTTTTTAATTGCGTTTCCCTGACAACCCTGTGTTCAGGCCTGTTTCACTTTGCTCTGATCCCCCTTTGGGTGTTAACAAACACTCCTTCAACACACACACACACACACACACACTCTTCCCTGGCTGTTTAATTAAATCCATTAAAAGCCTTGTAGGCGCCGGGCGGCCCTGGATCAATCCTCACCTGAATGGCTGCTGACTAATTGTTCTGTTAACGGAGGGTTAACGGACAGATCAAAGGCTCCGGCTGTGTAATTAGCAGGAGAGAGAGAGAGACGGGGGGGTGGGGGGGGGGGGGATTAATGAGAAACAAAGGATGCTGGGAGATTTCTCGCTGGATCGTTAAATTAAAGAACGACAGTTTGGGGGAAAGATTTTTTTTTCTATAAACCAGTGACTGAACATTAAGACTACATATCCCATCAGCCCCCTGGCCTCCTGCCCCCCTCCACCCCTCCCTCCTCCTCCTCCTCATCTAACTTTTAGGTAGAAACAAGGAGGAGAGAGAGGAGAGGGGAGGGAGGGGAGGGGAGGAACAGGTCAAGGAGGTGAAAGAAATGAGGGGAGCGAGAGAAATGAAAGGAGGAGAGGAGGAAGAGATGCAAGATAAGGAAAGGAGGAAAGTGGACAGGAGAAGAAATGAAAGGAGGAGAGGAGTAAAACAAGGGAAGAAGGTGAGGAGAGGAGAGGAGGGAGGAGGAAACATGATAAAAGAGATGAGAGGAAGAATGTGGAAGGGAAAGGAAAGAGGAGAAGTGGAAGGATGAGAGATGAGGAGGAGGAGGAAGATGACGTAAAAGAGGAGGAAGAGAGAAAATGAGACAGGAGGAGAAAGAAAGAGATGGAGGAGGGTAGAGAGGGAGAAATGAAATGAGGAGATAAGAGGAGCAGGGAGGAGGAGGAGGAGGAAGGGAATATGATGAAATGAGGAAATGGGAGAAGGGAAGAGGAGGAAGGAGGAGAAGAGGAGGTGAAGAAGAAGAAGATCCAAAAAATAATGAAGCAGAACAAAGAAAGTGTGTGTGTGTGTGTGTGTGTGTGTGTGTGTGTGTGTGTGTGTGTGTGTGGTGTGTGTGTGTGTGTTATACATCACAGCCTGCAGGGTTGCTGCAACTTTTAGCCCCGATGTCCATCCGCCTCGATTACAGCGAAGCCCGGCAGGCTTGCATCACACACACACACACACACACACACACACACACGGCCTGCAGCCTCTTCCTGTGTGTGTGTGTGTGTGTGTGTGTGTGTGTGTGTGTGGTTTGCCTGCCAGCGCTCCTCTGATCGGAGGAGGTTTTTACAACATTTAGCATTTCACCTCCTTCTTCTTCTTCTCTTCTTTATCTGCCATCTCCTCCTCCTCCCTCTCCTCCCTTTCTCCTCTCCTCCTCCTCCTCCTCCTCCTCCTCTTCAGGTCTCCTGTCACCTCCTGTCCTCCTCTTCTTCTCCTTCTCGTCTCTTATTCTCATCTCCTCTCCCTGCTTTACTTTTCTTTCTTCTTTCATCCCTCCATACTTTTTCTATCTCTCCTCTTTTGCTCTTTTCATTCCTCTCTCTCTCTGTTCATTTTACTTTTCTCCTCTTTTACATCTCTTCCTCTTTATATTTATTTCCTCCTCCTCCTCCTCCTCCTCCTCCTCCTCCCCATCTTTCCATTTCGTTCTCCTCCTTCTATGTCTCCTCCTTTTCCCTCTGTCTCCCCTCCATCACCTCCTCCTCTCTTTAAACGTCCTCCTCATCACTTCTTCTGTGGTGTCTGTAGATCATGCGGATGTTTATTGATCTGACTGTGGATCTTGAGGAGAAACCCCCCCCCCCCCCCCCCCCCTCCTCCTCCTCCTCCTCCTCTGAGTTACTT
This sequence comes from Caranx ignobilis, assembly GCA_021432705.1. Taxonomy (NCBI): domain Eukaryota; kingdom Metazoa; phylum Chordata; class Actinopteri; order Carangiformes; family Carangidae; genus Caranx; species Caranx ignobilis. Next base: position 15,902 of record JAFHLA010000165.1, read on the forward strand.
ATTGGTCTCTGCTCCTCTGGACCTCCAGGCTTCATTATGGAGGAGAGCTGCGTCTCCTCCGAGCTCGTCTCCATTAGCTGCTGCTCCTCCGTCTGTCGTCTCCTCCTCTGGGCTCCCTCCGTCTCCTCTGTCATATCCTGGTGTTATCTTTATCACTCTCTCTGATCCCCCTCTCTCTCTCCATTTGTCCTCCTCCCCGGCGGTTTTCTGTCTCCGTCGATCCCTCCGTCTTTCAGCTCGTCTCATCTCAGCAGCTGCTCTTCTCGTTTTCTCTCTCCATCATTTAATTAACCAGGACGAACTCCTCCAGCTCTCTGGGGCTCCTGATCGTCTCTGCTGCTGAGCATCAACTCAGCACTCACACGGGTTCTTCAGACACGACTTTAAAGTCACAGCGACGAGACGGAGACGCCGCTGTTTGTTTTTAATGTGGAGTCAGAGCTGTGATGGTGGAGATGAAGGGTGTAGTCCATCACAGTTAGCATCTCTACCAAACAGTTAGCATCTCTACCAAACAGTTAGCATCTTTACCAAACAGTTAGCATCTCTACCTAACAGTTAGCATCTTTACCAAACAGTTAGCATCTCTACCTAAGAGGTTAGCATCTCTACCAAGCAGTTAGCATCTTTACTTGGCTTGTTTTCAGAATCTTCGTATCAGTTAGCATCTTTTTTAAAAATGGCTAGCATAATTAGCATTTTTTCAAAACAGTTAGCATCTTGGCTTATAGTTAGCATCTTTTCAGAGCAGTCATCAGTTAGCTTTTTTTATTTTTTACAACCATTACCATGGTTAACATCATTTCAGAACTGTTAACATAATTAGCATTTTGAAGGTTAGCTCAGTTAGCATGTTTTTAAAGTTGTTATAAAGCATAAGTAATCTTTATCATCCTTACAGAAGAGTTAGGATAGATGGCATCATTTCAGAACACTTAGCATAGTTAGCATCTTTTGAGAGCAGCTGGCCAGGTTATCAAAACTGTTAGCATAGTAGATATCTTTTCAGATTAGTTAGCGTAGCGCTCATAATTCAAAAGTGTTAGCAAAGTTAGCATCTTTTAAAAGCAGCTGTGCTAGTTAGCATCTTTTCAAAAGTGTTAGCATCAGTGTTTCCCATCAACTGGCCCGCCTGTCTGTCACAGCATTTCATCATCTCTCATCTAGCTCCTCCTCCTGCTGGACTCTGTCTCGTGCACACGTACGTACAGGTTGCGCTGGAATGCTAATAAATGCTAATCACTCTAAATCAGTAATAGCACAGTGCTTCAGTTACCCCTGTGATCGTCTCCTAAACCCTGTGGGAAACACTGTAGCATTTATACTTCATTTATGTCGTGTGTTGGCTCGTAACAGAACCAAAAGAGGTCAAAGGGGTCAGAGCCTCCTCTCTTCTGATTGGCTGATGGAGTTTTACATCTTCTTGTGGATCAATACTTCAAAATAAAAGTTCACTTGGAGTGTTACCTCTGTGCTGTGAGTAAATATGAGAGCAGCAGGACAAGGTACCGAGAGAGCACACACACACACACACACACACACACACACACACACACACACACACACACACACAGTGGTGTGTGCCATCAGTGGAGATGAGTCAGGCGTTAACGTTTCCTTGACTCTGTCTCTTTGATGTGAGTCATCTTCACTCTGCCGTTGAGTCCAACAGGAACAGAGAGAAAGATCAACGGAGACATAATGAGAACACTGTTGTCATGTGGAAAAACCTCATATCTCCAACTTTGGTCATTTTTCAAGGTTTTCACTTCAGTTTAAGAGCGGGACGCCTCACAGACACGGCGGCGTGAAACCACTCACAGAGCATGAAGTCAAACAGCCTGAGGACCAGTGTCAATATCTGAGCAGCGTGTGTGTGGAGGCAGCTTCGCTTTGTGAAGCAGAACCTCAGTTCACTTCAGTCATTTATTAGGATTGTACACGTGGTACCATGTCAAGGGAAATACAGCTCAACTATTACATGCTCAGACCTCCTCAGTCCTCCTCAGACCTCCTCAGACCTCCTCAGTCCTCCTCAGTCCTCCTCAGACCTGCTCAGACCTCCTCAGTCCTGCTCAGACCTCCTCGGTCCTCCTCAGACCTGCTCAGACTTCCTCAGTCCTCCTCGGTCCTCCTCAGACCTCCTCAGTCCTGCTCAGACCTGCTCAGACCTCCTCAGACCTGCTCAGACCTCCTCAGTCCTCCTCGGTCCTCCTCAGACCTGCTCAGACCTCCTCGGTCCTCCTCGGTCCTCCTCAGACCTCCTCAGACCTCCTCAGTCCTCCTCAGACCTCCTCAGTCCTCCTCTGTCCTCCTCTGGTCTCCTCTGGCCCCCTGAGGTCCCCGAGCCTCACCTTGAACAACACTGTCTGCTCCTCGTTGACCGGGAGCTCTTCCTCCTGGCTCCCTGCTGACCCTGGGCCAGTGACTGGGAGAGAGAGGAAGATAATGATGATGATGATGATGATGATGGTGGTGATGATGACGGTGCTGCGTGGGTCGCTTGTAGTAGTGATGTGTTGTCATGGAAACGGGACGGGAGGCAGATTGAAGATGACAGAGACTGTGATGAGAGTGAAGAGAGAACAGAGTTCGCTTCCTCCCGGGACTCACTCCGTGTGTGTGTGTGTGGTGTGTGTGTGTGTGTGTGTGTGTGTGTGTGTGTGAGTGTGTGTATGGTGTGTGTGTGTGGTGCTGCAGGCTGCTGCTCCTCGACAGATGCTCTCATTAGTCAAACAGGCCGTCGCTCGTCCACCAGCTTCACTTCAACACAATTAACCCGACCTCCATCATCTCCCTTAACTCCACTGGAAAAAAAAACCCTTAATTTAGTTCAGCTCCAACAAAACCCCTTAACTCATTTAAGGGGTTTGGCGTCGTTTCCGCTCTTTGTTTTCATTTGGTCTGTTCGCTCTGACTCCGCCTCTGTTTATCTGTGACCGCTCTCTGCCTCTTGTAAACTCTTCACTTCAATGTTAAACATATCCTCAGTGTAAGTGTTGCATCACTTCTTAAGCACGCCTCCTGCAGCGCCGCTCCGTCTCAGACCCACAGCTGTATCATATAAACCCAGTGATATGATTGTTATGGTTGGTCATCATGTTACACTGGGTGACAGGGTCCTTCTGTCCTGAGAGCAGTCAACACATGATGCGTTCAGAAAAACGAAGGACAACACTCAGAGCTCTGTGGCGGCGGCAGGACTGACACAACTCTGACCAATCCAGGCTTTACGCTCCAACAAGCAAACACCAATCAGATGCCTTCATGTCCAGTTCTGCCTACGCCCAGTCAAGCTGCCGTCTCTCTCCCTCTCTCCCTCCTGTGGCGTGCACGATCAGCGTCTTCACCTACGTCCGTGGGAAGTTGGAGGCGTGGCTTCAGAGGAAAGGGGCTGGGATTTTTGACCTGTGTATTTTCAACCTGTGGCCTGATGGAGCCGTTTTTCCAGGATCTCCAACCCTCCAACTTTAACATCACATCATAAATATACATGTTCTGCAACGCGTCATGATCGTGTCTATATTGATTTTCAGTGAGAATCTAAAATAGCAGCACAGCAGCAGCTCCATTAAAACCATCATGGAGCCCGATGTGGAAGGCAGAGTTTCCGTCAGGGGGTCGACAAACAGGTCACGACATCACAGATCACAGATTGAGCGGCACTTTTAGAGCAAAGAGGGAGGATTGAAGTGTGGCACCGTGTCCTCGGGTCTCTGCTCAGTCGCTCTTTTGTCACATGTGCTCTTTAGTTTCTCGGAGCAAACATCCCATCAAGGGCGGATTCATCCGTTTTTCATCTGCAAGATGTTTTAACGCTCCTCAGATGAATTACACAGGCTCCCTCTCCCTCTCTCCCTCTCTCTCTCTCTCTCTGTGTCTCGGTCTGCGCCGTGTATTTCAACAGATTTCAACACTCTGAAGCTTCATCATAGCTTTGCAGTGCTACAATTAGGTTAGCAGAGAACTGCACCGTCGCCTACAATGGATTTATAATGATCTGAGGGCTGCAGCGCTCTCAGGGGCCCCACCACCACCACCACCACCACCACCACCGGCGGGCGGCTGCAACCACCGTAATAAAGTGCTTTGGTCGCGCGGATTTCAGAAGCCCCGCTCGGTGCGAATTAGCCAAAGTGGCGGCTTTGGAAGATTGGACCAAATTGGCCGTGTGTGTGTGTGTGTGTGTGTGTGTGTGTGTGTCATTGTGTGTGTTGTTGTGTTGGATGAGTGTGTTCCTGGGTGTCTGAAAAGCTGGGTGTTTATCCACACAATGGAGCAAATCTGAGCCTTTGATCACCAGGCCGAGTCGCCAGATCTGCAGGGAAGAGTGTGTGTGTGTGTGTGTGTGTGTGTGTGTGTGTGTGTGTGTGTGTACAGATAATCACAAGTGCATTAAAGTTTGTCACAGAAAGAAAGTAGCTTAATTCCATTTAGTCGAAAAGTCCAAAATGCCCCTATTGTTATCTCTGTGTGTGGAGTGTGTGTGTGTGTGTGTGTGTGTGTGTGTGTCGGAAATCTCTCGTGTGGTCTCTCTCATTGTTCTCTGTAAAGGTTTTCTGTTTGGAAACACACTGACTGACAGAGCCCTGTGTCCATGGGTGGGAGGCTTTCTAGCATGTGTGTGTGTGTGTGTGTGTGTGTGTGTGTGTGTGTGTGTGTGTTGTCTCAGCAGGCTGGCAGCCGTTGGACTGTTGCATTGAATTTAATTGAACTAAAACGCAGGAATATAAAGTGGTAGTGAATGAGTCTGTGGTGAGTTGGTAGGTCCCTGTTTCCACTGTTAGCATCGTGGCTAACTAGCTGATGTTCAAGTTTGGAGAAATCCTACGTGTGTGTGTGTGTGTGTGTGTGTGTGTGTGTGTGTGTGAGAAGGTTCACTATATTCAGTAGACTGGTTTTAATCCTGTTGATAGCACACATTAGCTTACATACAAGCTAACTCCTACACCTCGAGTCATATTTCATTTACCATGGCTGTTTAAAAGGGAAAACTGTGTCTGAAACTTACTAACACCCAGTTAGCCCTGTTAGCATCTTTTCAGAATGGTTAGCACAGGTACCATCTGTAGTCAGTGTCTTACCAGAACGGCCAGTGTAGTTAGCATCTTTTGAGAACAGATAGCTAGTATAGTTAGCATAGTTTAAGAATAGTCAGTGTTTTTAGCATCTTTTCAGAGCACTTAGCATAGTTCGCGTTTTTTGAGACCTGCCCTAGATTTAGCATCTTGTCAGAACAGTTAGTGTAGATAGCATCTTTTCAGATGGCTTATCGCAGTTAGCATCTTTGAGAACGGTGTGTGGGTGGTTAGCATCTCTTCAGAGCGGTCATTGTAATCACACAGTTAGCAGAACAGTTAGCATAGTTAGCATCTAATACAGATAGTGTAGTTAGCATATTTTCAGGAAACTCAGTGAAGTTAGTATAACTCATTTGTTTATTAGCTTCTAACTGGCAGTAGTTAATGCAGAATTAGCAGTTGTGCTAGTGCTTTGTGATCTCAGACAGACAGATAGATAGATAGATAGACAGATAGATAGATAGATAGATAGATAGATAGACAGATAGAGACACAGATGCACAACCACAGTTTGAAGCTCCAGTTAAATCTGATTCCCAGTGAATCATATTAATATTTGAGGCTCATCACATGAATCAGCTGAGTCAGGACTCTGCGGCTCATTCGCCTGCAGTAATAGAGACACAACTGATAGTCGTCGCCTCACTGTTAGTTCCCCTTCAACCCGACCCTGTGTTTTATATTAACTCAAAGCAGACGGCTGACGACGGCAGGCTCAGGTGTTAAGCAACGTTTAAAGACAGGAAGCGTTCAGGAACAATCACGTTCAAAAAGCTCAGTGCTGTTACAAAACAAAACACAACGACATTCGGTTGTTAATGTGAAAAATAATTTGAAGAAGCTGCAGTCACACATCAGAGGAATCAGACTGGTGACACACACTGTTACACTGCACAGACATCAAACCACAACACACACACACACACACACACACACATAGACGCAAAAGCATAAAAGCACACACACAGTAGATTAAGCAGAGCGCTCACATAAACACACACTCATATTAAACTCGGCACAGTGCAGCTTCTTTCCTTTGTTGATTATTCTCTGTCACTCCACATGATGGTGAGAGATAATAGATTTACTCACACACACACACACACACACACACACACACACACACTGAAACACATATTGTAGTCACAGTGAGGAAATCCCATCACGAGTTGAGAGCTCAAACATCAGACACTAACACTCACACTCCGTCAGAACTGCTGAGGGTTTGTCACAGCGAGAGCCGGCCTGACACCAACACACACACACACACACACACACACACACACACACACACACACGAGACACAAAGAAGACGCACTATAAAACACACACAGTTACCCAGATGTACAGCCAGTGGCTCCACAGCTGCACTCCATCATCAGATCCCTGGAGGTGACAGATACAGAGCTGTCAATCACTCAGGAGCTATTTCCAGGCCCCGCCCACCTGGTGGCCTCCTCCTGCAGCTGAGGACGGAGCATCCGTTTAAAACACACATGAAGTACAGAAGAAAATGTTCAATAAAAATGACGCTTGTGTCGATAACACACACAGATGATGAACACACACTCACAGTGGCCATGTTGAACACACAGATACAGACGTGCCCACATGGTTTTAAAGCTGAGCAGACACACACACACACACACACACACCATCACACTCCCACAGTTGTCAGTGTTGGAGTTCCTCCATCAATAATCGATGAGGCGCCGCATTAAACTTTCACCGCTTTATTTTTTAATGGCTGACAAAAGTCCTCAGATATTCATAATTCAGACGACAGCCGCTGGTTCTCACATCACGCTGGATTCTTCCTCTGCAGCCGCCGTGACGACGCCCAGTCAGAGCAGCTCCAGATGAATCCACCAGAGACATGCTCAAGGTCTCTGAAACAACATCCCACAACCCGCTAACCCCCGGCCCCAGAGTCCTCACCCCCACCACCAAGGCCTCCCCCCCAATCCATCCAAAAAATAAAACCTTTCACAACTTTCCCTGAGACCTTTAAGAAAAACCTCAACGTTGCTATAAATCATCCAACAGCCTGCAGAGGAGCTCTGAGTCATCATTAATCCCCCTCCAAAAACTTCCCTGCACATGTCCCAAAACCTCAGCATCCCATCGTCCGATTCTCTCACCCCCACCGCCTCTGAAGCTCCCACGAACCATTGCAACCTCCCAAAACTTTCTCAAGGTTCACCGGAAACCTTCCTGTGCACATCGGTCTCCAGATCTCCACTCAAAACACCACCAGCACCAAAGCTTTTCAAAAAGCTCCTAGCAGATTAACACAAGCTCCAATCACCCCCCCAAAAGTTCTCCAGGCCTAGAAATCCCTCCAAGGTGATTCCAAAAACAAACCAGGACCTTCTGAAAATAGCTCAAGGACTCCTTTTCCCAAAATGGGAGTCCTCAGATATCCATAATTCACCTAGAGTCTTCTTCAGCTGCTGACGCCTGCACTGCTGTCCTCCAAAACCTCCCAACACCAAACTCAAGACCTTCGAAAAACCTCAAGACCACTATAAATCCACCATCAGCCTGGAAAATATCCAAGTCTTCATTAACCTCCCTCCAATAACTTCACTATACATTTCCAAGACTTCAGTATCCTCTTTCCAAAACCATTCAAACCAACTCTAAAACCTGAATATAACCTCAGCAACCTTTTCAAAACCTTACTCCACAGACCTTCCCAAACACATCAAAAGTTCTACATAACCCACAACTTCTGGTCCAAAACCAGAGTAGCTGAGGTTTACCCAATCCTCCGAAGAGCTCTGACAACCCAGGTCCTTCTGAAAATGCTTCCCCAAAACAAATACAATGCTCACATCCATAAAAATGAACAGTGCTCCGTCAGAGACGACTCCTACAAAACCTTCCTAAACTTGACCCAAGGCCTCAGCTCCTCCATAATTCATCCAGCAGCCTGCAAAAATATCCAAGTCTTCATTAACCCCCCCCAAACACATCAGTGCACATCTTCCAGACCACAACATCCAAGTTCTGTACATTTCCCTTGATAACTCAGATCCTCCAAGACTCCCAACTGCCTCAGCAACCTTTCCAAAACCTTCCCAAACACGTCAAAACCTCAACACGTCCCCGATTCTTCTTCCAAAACCTCAACAGCATCAGCACCACATCTGCTGGACCAGTTACCCAGTCCTCTAAAAGCTTATCAAGACCATTTCAAACCAGCCCATGTTCAAGAATCTTGTCCACAAAATCCCCAAACTTTACAGAACCGTGAAAAAAACCTCTTTTCTGTTGGGTTTCATCAAGACCAGACCAGATCACAACAGACCACCTGTCTGTTTGTGATCTGATTTGGTTTGGATGAGTCTGGATGAGTCTCTTCTCCTTTCTGGTCCAGTATGGTTTAGTCTGGCTGGTCAGATCCCATCTGGTCCGGGCTCTCACATAGATAGGTCTGGTCTGGTCCCATCCGTCCTGGTATAATCAGGTTCACTCCCATCTGTCCTGGTTTGGTCTGGTCCAGTCTAATGTCCTGTCAAGTCTCACCTGGTGTGGTCCAGTCTGGTTTCAGGCCCGGTCAGGTCAGGTCCAGGCTTATCTAGTCTGTTTGAGTGGGTTTGTTCGTTGGTGTGCATCACTTTGTCCTGATCTGACCTGGTCTGATCTGGATTTAACTCTTCTTGTCCAGTTGTGTTGTCTCTGCTCTGATCTGGACTGGACTCATGTGGTCTCGTCTTGATTCTGGTTCGGTCTGGTCCATCTAATCAGGTCTAGTCTTTATCTTTATTTTCCTTTCCCCTCCATCTGTCTGCCCTCTTCTTCTTCTTCTTCTTCTCCTCCTCCTCTCCTTTGTTGTCATCTTTTCTGTCTGGCCTTCCTGCTTTTCTTCTTCTCTCCGTTTTTCCAGGTGACTTTAACAGATTTACTCTGACGCTCCTTTTTTTTCCTCGTCTCTTTTCTTTTCAGCAGTTTTTAGCCGTCCTTTCATGTTTCCTCCCTTTCTTGTCTTCTTTTCATCTCATGGTGTAACTGTTGCAGAACCAATCTGACCGTCACACACACACACACACACACACACACACACACACACACACACACACACACACACATCAAATACATTCCTCTGATTTCTGAAACTCTGTTCTTGTTATTTTTCAAGCCTGCACAGTCGAGCTCCACCCGTCTGTTCCTCCAAGCAGATTAAAACAAACGCTACGAGTTAACAATAAATCCTGTTCGACCCGTCCAGCTGCCCCACTTCCCATCATGCCTTCTTTTTTTCCATCCAGCCAATCGAAAGAGGAGATCAGACAGTCGACTGACTTAATTCACCTTTTTTTGTGATGTTTTTTTTCCCTTTGCCCCATTTTTCTTCGGTGATAAACTTCCCTCCATGTTTTTCATCCTCACCCCCCCTCCCTCCTCCTCCTCCTCCTCCTCCTCTTCCTCCTGAACTTCCTCCTCTGGTGTCATTGATCCATTCTGCAGTCGTGTCAATAGAAATCAGGCCTGTGGATCTACTGTCTGTCTGTATGGATTGAGCTCAGGGGCTGCCGGGGCTCTTGAACGCAGCACCCCAGGGGCCCCGGGGGGGCCTCCTCATTCCCCTCCGTGGGAACCGGGGATCCTGGCTGCCAAACAGAGCGGAGCTTCAGCCTCGACATCTGACGCAATGATGTCATCAGTTTGCTTTGTGGACACAGTGGCCATATTTAATTTATGTCACTCAGCCCATTGTTTTTGATCTTCAGGCCTGGAGCTGGTGTCACTGCAGCAGCTGCAGCGCTAATTACTCTCAGTTCATCACTGTGTGAAATCTGCTCTTTACTTTTATTTATTCACGTCTTTATTTCATCTTTTGATAGAAAAACATCAATAAAATGCTCTGAAGATTCTGGTCTGGTCCATGTTGGTCTGGTCCGGCCTCCCTCAGCCTGGTCTGGTCTGGTCCAGCCTCCCTCAGCCTGGTCTGGTCTGGTCCGTGTTGGTCTGGTCCAGCCTCCTTCAGCCTGGTCTGGTCTGGTCCAGCCTCCCTCAGCCTGGTCTGGTTTGGTCCAGCCTCCTTCAGCCTGGTCTGGTCTGGTCCGTGTTGGTCTGGTCCAGCCTCCTTCAGCCTGGTCTGGTCTGGTCCAGCCTCCCTCAGCCTGGTCTGGTCTGGTCCATGTTGGTCTGGTCCAGCCTCCCTCAGCCTGGTCTGGTCTGGTCCAGCCTCCCTCAGCCTGGTCTGGTCTGGTCCGTGTTGGTCTGGTCCAGCCTCCCTCAGCCTGGTCTGGTTTGGTCCAGCCTCCCTCAGCCTGGTCTGGTCTGGTCCGTGTTGGTCTGGTCCAGCCTCCTTCAGCCTGGTCTGGTCTGGTCCGTGTTGGTCTGGTCCAGCCTCCCTCAGCCTGGTCTGGTCTGGTCCACCGTGGTTTGCTCTTGTTTGGTGTAATCTCATCCAGTCTGCTTAGGTCTTGTCCTGTCTGAACTGTTCTCATCCCATCTGGTCTAGAGCAGATGGGTTGGGCCCATGTTGGCCTGGTCTATTCTCCCTCAGTCTGGTTCGGTTTAGTCTAGTCTGGTTCAATCTGCCGAGGTCTGATCTGGTCTAGACCATCTGATCCTGTTAGTCCAGTTCTGGTCTGGTCCAGTCTGGTCCAGTCTGAATTGTTCTTCAGTGTCTTCCTTTTTGGTCTGGTCTAGTCCTGGTTCTGTCTGGTTTGGTCCATAGTGGTCTGGTCTAGTCCTGGTTCTGTCTGGTTTGGTCCATAGTGGTCTGGTCTAGTCCTGGTCCAGTTTGACCTGCTCTGGTCTCTGATCCTCTGTTTCCTTCTTTCACTCTTGAAGACACATATTTACTGTCTTTCTGTTCAAGCCATACATCTGTCTCTTCTTCTCTTCTTTATTTCCACCAACCCACCCCTCCCCCCGCCCTCTCCCCCTCCCTCCCCCCCTCCATCCCCCCTCCCTCCCTGACCACACAGTCAGACCATAATTGAGTTTTCATGTTGCTGTTTTCTCCTCCTGAGTCCAGAGGTCGTCCACGTCTCCACCAGGACTTATAGATGACATTAGTGGTCAGGGAGACACACACACACACACACACACACACACACACACACACTTCCATTCCTTTAAGACTTGGGCCTGGAAGTTGTTTTTCTGTCTGTACTGACGATAACAAAAGGTCACTGTGTTTCCTGCTCTTTGGACTTTCGCTCACAATCGAACAACTGATTAACAAACTGTCTGAATCCGGGTCCAGAACTGTAGAGTCTGGTCCAGACTAACCTGGTCTGTGGCCTCTGGTGGTCTGATGCAGTGTGGTCCGATTTGGTCCAGTCTGATGATCTGGTCTTGAATGATATGCCCTGGCCTGGTCCAGTCTGGTCCGGTCTGGTCCAGTCTGATCTGGTCCGGTCTGATCTGGTCCGGTCTGGTCTGGTCTGGTCTGGTCTGGTCCAGTCTGGTCTGGTCCGGTCTGGTCTGGTCTGGTCCCGTCTGGTCCCGTCTGGTCTGGTCTGGTCCAGTCTGGTCCGGTCTGGTCTGGTCTTGTC
>JAFHLA010000165.1:32500-52500 GCA_021432705.1 Caranx ignobilis
CCTCCTCTTCCTCCTCCTCTTCCTCCTCCTCCTCCTCCTCCTCCTCCTCTTCCTCCTCCTCCTCTCTTATTCTTTAAGTTTCATTTTTCTTTTAACAGCAACGCAGGAAAAACATCTGTGAAGGAACAGGCAAAGGGAACAAACTACATTTCCCATGATGCTGTTGGGATTTTGTGTGTGTGTGTGTGTGTGTGCAAGGCTAAAGGTTAAAGGTTAAAGACCAGTTTGTTTCTTTTTTCTCCTCTATCCTTTTATTTTTCCTTCCTCTCTCTTTTCTCTCCATCGTTCTTCCTCCTCTTCCTCCATCTTTTCTTTTCTTTCTCCTCCCTTGTTTTTTTCCTCATTATTTTCCTTTATTCCCTCGGTTCCTCCCGTGATCGCAGTTTGTTGACAGACGTTATAAAAAGACAGAGACAGAGACACTGGTGTGTTTGTACCTCCTCCTCCTCCTCCTCCTCCTCCTCCTCCTCCTGTCTCCTCCTGCTCCTCCTCCCTCTTTCTTCCTCCCTCTGTCTCTCTGAAGAGACGTCTCCTCTCTTGTTCGGGCCGTTGTCTCCTCCGTTGCTCTGAAACGACACAAGAGCCAAAACAACAGCGAGCGACGATGCAGCTTCAAACTGAACAAATCCCTCCTCAGAACCAGACGACATGAAACACAGACGTAAAGACAAGACGTGTGTGTGTGTGTGTGTGTGTGTGTGTGTGTATTTTTGACTGGGCTCACTCTGTGGATGTCGACTTGTGATCTTCTGAAAGTTGTGTTGTTTTATTTTGGAGGAGCTGCTTGTTTCCCTCTCTTCCTCCCTGTCACTCCTTCGTGACGGCGGAAGATGAAAGACGAGACAAACGCAGCCGGTGTTGTACAGAGACGTCGCCTCGTCCGCCTTTGACTGACTCGCAGCGCCTCGGCTTTCATGCGAGCGCAGCTAGCTTTAGCTAACGAGCTGCGTGGCGCAGAGCAGACAACAATAGCAGAGGAAGCTAACAAACTAACACACAACAACATGTGCCACAGAAACACAGCGACTCAACATGATGATGCAGTGTGAACGCACAGCTGGAAATGCTAAGCTAACGTTAGCTCATGTCTTCAGAGGGTCACGTCGTGTGATGTGATGTAACAGCGAGTCGTCCTCTCTCTGTCCTCCAGGTGACGAGTGGTACCTGTGCAGACTCACTCTGAGCATGCCCAGTCAGGCCAACCTGCAGTGGGCCATGTTCCCTTCACCGTACCTGGGCTCCGTGGGGCCCGACGCCACACCCGGCTCCGTGGTGTACCGGCTGTCGGCACGGCAACGGGACGGGACACAGGACCAGATGCATTTCATCCTACTGGACGGTGAGTGTTACATAGACTGTTTTTATTGATCGATCTGATTATTTCATTCATCTGTTCTTTCTGTTGTTATTGATCCTCTTGTCTTGTTTCTACCTCGAGGTCAGAGGTCAAACACAGTTTTCATCCTCTGATGTTTCAGTACAGGAAGTGTTTGAAACCCATGCTCTGAGCTCTGCAGGATGTTCCCGTGGCTTTTCTACATCTGTACCTTCAGTAACTGTGCTGGTCACATACATGACGTGTAACGTGTCACAGGGAGGATGGAGGCTCTCTGTCCTCCACCTGCGTCTCTGAGCTGAAAACCAACCATCAGTGCAGCACTTGGCCTCCGCCCCGGTGTCCCAGCTCTCGTCTCTGCAGCACCGCGACACAAACACGCTCCGTAACCTGTAACCTTTCCTTTATGACGCTTTAGACCACACAGATATAAACATCAGGTCACTGTCACGTTATCCAGCTCCATGGATTGATTTTTTCGCTTCGGCTTCATTAAAAACAAATGCACGTGGCCCAGAGGAGGAGGGTTAGTGACACAGAGGAAAACTGGACCTGCAGAGTTCCCTGTAAAACACCAAACCAATTAAACATCATCAGTACGAAAACCGCCAGAAGTTGACGTCACAGTTTATTCAGTCGGCTCATGTCACATGTAAACACTTAACCCGAAAGAGGACTGAGACGTGTGTCCACATGTCCACATACTTTTGAATGTGAATATTCTCTGTCGCTCAGTTGTTCCTTTGAAACAGAACCGAAGTGATTCAGTCATGTAAAAAGCTGCGCCGCCTCAGATCCTCGCTCACCTTTCTCTTTGTATTTGCCGTAACAGTGAGAACTTGTCAGGTAACGCAGAGCCGACCTGCTCTTATCTGCCGCCTGTATCTGTAATTAGGTCCGCCGCCGCCGCCGCCGCTCCGCCAGGCTCTCCTGTGACAAACCTATTCTGTTCAAAGGAGCGATTTATAAATAAAATTTGACTTGTTGAATTTCAATTACCGTCAAGTTTCGAGAGGCAGAGAAAAATGCACATAAACGGCGTAGAGCTGCACTGTTAATCGCTCCCTGGGGCAGAGAAAGCTCCCAGATTCAGGAATAATAGGAAAGTCTCTGGAGAGTGGGAGGGTGGGCGGATGGAGCCGGTGGCTGTGGGTTTTTATTTTTTTATATTTTCTCTCCACAGGAGGGAGGAGGAGGAGGAAGGAGGAGGAGGAGGAAGGAGCAGGAGAGATATTTTGAGAGCTAATTTCTAATGCGTTCATATTAAGAGCCTGTGACTTCCCTGTGGCGTGATGTGACTACATGTGTACCGTCAAGTAATCCAATCATTTACATTAAAGATGGGTTTAATATCACGCCAGCAAGAGAGTGTGTGTGTGTGTGTGTGTGTGTGTGTGTGTGTGTGTGTGTGTGTGTGTGTGTGTGTGTGTGTGTGTGAGGTGTACAGTTGTACAGTTGCACAGTGTCAACGCTCAGTTTGTTGTTTATTCTAAACATTTTAAACTTTCACTGATTCAATTCAACTTTATTTGTAAAGCAGCGAATCACAGCGAACACAACGAGCTGATGAACACACAGTGGTAGTACTAGCAGTGGTAGTGGTAGTAGTAGTAGTAGTAGTAGTAGTACTAGCAGTGGTAGTGGTAGTAGTACTAGTAGTGGTGGTAGTAGTAGTAGTACAAGCAGTGGTAGTAGTAGTAGTACTAGCAGCAGTAGTAGTAGTAGTACTAGCAGTGGTAGTGGTAGGCTGTGAACGCAGCACAGTTTGTGAGGACCAATCAGCTCAGGTTGGTTTGAGTGACATCAGAAACCGACCAATGATTTGTTCATGTTTAATCAGAACGTGTGTCTGGCAGGATACCTGTCTTTTCAAAATAAAGCGTTTCATAATTACTAAAGGGAAGTCGTCAGTGAGACCGTCTGCACAAATAGCCGGGGGGGCGGGACGAGATGATTGACAGGTTGGATGCAGCTGCTGCTGGTTCAGGACCCTCTGGTCAACAGCTGCGGATTCTTCTCCTCCTTTATTCCTCCTCTCCGCTCTTCTTCACCTCTCTCTGCAGCCGCCATCTTTACTTCACCCTCCCTCCACCTGCCATCCATCTATTCATCCTGACTCTCTCTCTCTTCAGCCAAGGGGGACATGGGCAAAAAAAAAAAAACTTTTGCCACACACACACTCACACACACACACACACACACACACACACACACACACACCCTCCAGCCTCCACAGCTGTGTCTGTTTAATCTGAACTCTCAGCTCTGACCTGAACGTCTCGTCATCAGAGGAAGCTGATCAGGGAATCAAACTCAGTTGGAGTGGTCCACTGGTCCACTGAGCCACTGGTCCGCTGGTCACTGGTCCACTGGTCCACTGAGCCACTGGTCCACTGGTCCACTGGTCCACTGGTCCACTGAGCCACTGGTCCACTGGTCCACTGAGCCACTGGTCCACTGGTCCAATGGTCCACTGGTCCACTGAGCCACTGGTCACTGGTCACTGGTCACTGGTCCACTGGTCCACTGGTCCACTGGTTCTCTGAGCCACTGGTCCACTGGTCACTGGTCCACTGGTCCACTGGTCACTGGTCACTGGTCCACTGAGCCAAGTAACTGTGGGGTTAAACCTCATGAAGGTATCCATGACGACAGTACAGCTCAGGAAGTCATGTGACAGCAGGTCCAAACCAAATCTTCTTCTTCTTCTTCTTCTTCTTCATTTCAAGAACACGACGCCAAAGTTTTCCACCTTTAGTTCTCTACTCGCTCAGTGTCATGTGAGCCCAGTGATGTAATCACCTTTAGACCAATGACAGAAGCTGATGTCATCACTGGATCAGAGACCAGTTTGGACCAGTTCAGCTCCAGAGATTAAAATGAGGTCTAACTGGGAAAATGGTGTTAAATACTCTCTCTCTCTCTCTCTCTCCAGGTGGGGACGAGTGCTTCGAGGTCGATCGTCGATCAGGTGAGATCCGGACCACAGGACGACCTTTGACCCCCAGTAAGGAGTACCTGCTGCGTGTCCAGGCCGTGGACGGACGAGGACGTAAAGGTCCTCCGACCACCGTCGCCATCTTGGCCGGTTACCGACCGCCACAGTTCACCAACGCCACCTACAGCCTGAACGTCCCTGAGAACACACCTGTCGGCCAACCGTGAGTCACCACATGACCTCTGACCTCTGACCTCTGACCTCTGGTTGTTTCTCACACGTGTGTTAATCTTTGCTTCCTGTTTACATTTTCACTCTGGACAGTTGACTTTACAGAGGGACAGTGAACATCTCGCATGGTTCACCACAGGAAGAGGAAGGGAGAAACCGCTAGATTGATATTTCAAAATAAAACGCCTCCTTCAAAATAAAACCACATCCCACAGATGGTGCGACTCACAGCTGATCGATAGACATGAAATAATAAACCAATCAGTGATTAGATATTCCTGTTTCCGTGATTCACTTGAAGTGAACCTTAAGTACAAGGTCGAGATAAGACAAAAAAAAACTTAAACACTTAAGGGAAATTTAAGGGAATCTTAATCTGGACTTTAAGGGAAGATGTTAACGGCCTCTGGTGCTGACAGGGCTCTGTGTGTGTGTGTGTGTGTGTGTGTGTGTGTGTGTGTGTGTGTGTGTGTGGTGTGTGTCTGGTATTGTTAGTGTCACTATTAGACGTGTGTGTATGTGAGTGTGTGTGTGTGTGTGTGTGTGTGTGTGTGTCTTTGTCCTCCATATTTACAGAAACATCATTTACATTCCACTGCTTCAGAAACTGAGTGTGGAAATGGCATCTGCTTAGAGAGAGAGAGAGAGAGAGAGTGTGTGTGTGTGTGTGTGTGTGTGTGTGTGTGTGTGTCCATGGCCAGCTCTTTTCTGTGTGTCATGTGATGCATGAAGAGATGAACCCTGTGGAGCGAGACAAAAGAAGGAGAAGGGGGGGATAGAGGTGGAGGTGGAGGAGGAGGAGGGGGGAGAACGATAGAAGGAGGGATGGAGAGGAGAAAAGGATGGAGGGATGAGGAGAGGAGGAGGTGAAGAAGAAGAAGAAGAAGAGCAGGGGGATGGATGAAGAGGACCCAGATGTATGAGTGTGGCCTGAGGCTGAGAATTTGAAAGTGTGGCAAATTCAAATATTTATTAAAAGCGAGGTCTGGATAAACATGAAGGAGTGTGTGTGTGTGTGTGTGTGTGTGTGTGTGTGTGAATCCCTCAGGGCTGCTGGCACAAAGCACATTGTATTAATATCCAAGTATCCATGCCACCCTGCGAGCAGAAAGTGTGTGTGTGTCACTGTGTGTGTGTGTGTGTGTGTGTGTGTGTGTCACTGTGTGTGTGTGTGCTTCCATTATGTCCCTTTTCTGTGCTTTTATGTCCTCATGGATGTGTGTGTGTGTGTGTGTGTGTGTTGCATTGGTTTTTGTGCGGTGGCGATTTCTCCCTGACGTCTGTGGACCTTGAACGCAGCACTGCAGTGGGACCAGCTGACCCCGTGGTCCTGTTTCCACTGACTCTGGATCAGCGTTGAGACGAGTCTCTGTCGTCCGTTTGTTATCTCTGTCCGCTCGTCGATCTGCCCCTCGGTGTTTCTCTGATCTTCATTACGACGAGGAAACTCCGGCCTTTTTTTTTTTTTTTTTTTTTTTTTAACGAAAATCTGTGAAACGTCCGAGTCGGCAGTTTATTTCCAGAGAAGTGCTGACAGGACGGACTTTATATAGACGAGTGCTGTCAAATTAGACACTGGTTTAATGAAGACAGAGCGACGTCCTCGCTCAGGACAAACTGAGAGAGTGGCTGTTTTAAACAGTCGAACCAACAGCGCGTCCACTAGAGGGCGTGAGCGATCTCCCTCCAGTCCCTCTGTGGTAATCATGATAATAAAACATTGTATGTAGAGACACCTTTGAGTACAATCAAGGTCAAAGGTCAGAGTTGAAAACAGTGTTAGAACAAATCAAAGATGATCAGTTTAATGTCCCTGTTCGCTGGTGACATCACATCATCTGTATGTGATGTCAAGATGGCGGACGGTCCGGTCATGATCCAAGTCTGAGCCTCTGAAACAGGACGGTGTCGTTGGTCCTTAAACACACCATCGTCCTGCTGTTATTGACATCTCTGTAAACCAATCACAGCTGCTGTGGGCGGAGCAAAGCCTTAGCCCGCAGCAGAGGGAGGGTGTAACAGGAAGTGGGAGGAGAACGTTCGTCCAGCAGCAGCAGCAGCAGCAGCCTGTCACTCTGGTCTGGTGTCTCTCTGTGCAGCGTCTCCGTGGTCCAGGCCGTGTCCTTCCAGAAGAAGAGTCTGTCCTTCATGCTGCTGGTGAATCCTGGGAACCTGTTCAGCATCAACCAGGAGAGCGGCGCCCTCAGCCTGACGCGGGCCGTCGACTACGAGAGCGGACACAACCTCCACACCCTGCAGGTCCGAGCGTCCGAGCCCGACACCGGCCTGAGCAGCGTGGCAGAGGTGAGACCGCACGACAGCACACACACAAACACACAGAGTCATTCAGATCCAGATGCAGACAGATGTGGCTGCAGAGAACAACTGGAAACCTCTGAGATCACACGTCCACGACACGAGGACAGGACAGAAGACGAGTTTTATTTTGTAGGAGTCGACGTCATCGTTGAGCTTCACAGTAACAACAGAGGAAAACATCTGTTTATTTATGTCACTAGTGCTTCCTCAAAATTAGACGCTCTTTGTTGTCATGGTTACAATGTTACGTCTACAACAACTTCCTTTTGACGTAATCCCGCCCCTTCTCTACGGTGGCCCTGAAGGCTCGACTCACTGCAGCATTGGAAAACACACAAAGACACAAATGTGCTGCAAATTCAGGGAACAAGTTCACAACGGAAGTGTTTCTGGGGACACAATAAAGTGAAGGACCAGGCTAAAGGCTAATGCTAAGCTAACACCATGTGAATCATGTGATACTGACGTTCAACTTCTAAAGTCAAGAAGAAGAACAACTGAAGGCCCCAGACTGGTCCCTCACTTTACTGTGTCCCCAGAAACACTTCCTGTTGTTGGGAGGTTTTGTCCAACCGATGAAGTTGTTTTCTGAGTTTGCAGCATGAGTTGATCTTCAGGGCCACCGTAGTCTCACAGTAAAAGGATGGTCGTGTGTCCATGTGAAGTTTTCAGGAAGTTAATCACTGGTAAAAACGGATTTTTGTTTCTTCGCTCAACTGAACGATGTGAACAACAACATTTCCTGTTCCACCTGTCGTCACCCATCAGATATTATAACATGAGAATATAAACATCGGAGCAGCTCCTCGCCGCCTGTGCTGTTGTTGACCCTCTGATGAAAACTTATTGGTTCTGAGCGAGGTGAAGCGCAGCCTCCGAAGCGCTCGCTGTGATGCAACTGTTTCGTTTGCTGTATAATCTGTTTATGTGTGTGTGTGTGTGTGTGTGTGTGTGTGTGTGCTCATTATGTATGCGTGATGTGTGAGGGGAAGGAAACACACGGTGGCGGCAGCGCACGTTCTCCACCGGCCTCATGATGAAACCACAGCGCTCAGCTAACCTCAGTGATCGAGGCTGATCCGTGTGTGATCAGCAGTTTAGGCTCAGTTTATTCACACACACACACACACACACACACACACACACACACACACACACACACACACACATGGTGCTAAGTGCAGAATCCTGGCTGTTAAGTTTTGGCTCTGATTCTCACGGTATGAGCTTCATACGGAGGACGGCTACATCTGCTCACATTAACACACACTCACGCACATGCTCTGTCACACACACACACACACACACACTCACACACACACACCTAGAGGAATCCATTATCACCTGCTCTCAGTGTCCAGATGGTTGAGACAGACACAGAGTCGTTGTTAAACTCCCCTGAAGGTCTGAGCTGCTCTATAAGCTCTGCTGGTTAATTCACTCGAAAGGCTTTGTGTGTGTGAGTGTGTGTGAGTGTGAGTGTGTGTGTGTGTGAGTGTGTGTGTGTGTGTGTGTGTGTGTGTGTGTGTGTGTGTGTCAGGTGTGTAGTAGAAAGCCGTCTCAGCACATGTTACTGTAGCTGCTGCAGTTTCTGTTGCCTTCAGCTTTTAAAGACATTTTCAAAGCATCAGCATGAACTCTTCTTCTTCTTCTCTTCCTCCTCCTCCTCCTCTTCCTCCTTCTCCTCCTCCTCCTCCTCCTCCTCCTCCTCCTCCTCCTCAGCTCCAGCTTCCTGTCTGATCTGTCTCACTCAGGTGACAGGCACACACCTGTCTATCACCATCTATATCCTCTCAGTGTGGCCCCTCAGCCGCCCGCTGTCATTACTCCACAGGTGGTGGTGTGTTCAAGGTTCACAGCAGTGTAGGAAAGTTGAGCTCTGGTGTTAGGGTCACTGCTTAAATCAGAGGAGGAGGAGGAGGAGGAGGAGGAGGAGGAGGAGGAGGAGGAGGAGGAGGAGGAGGAGGAGGGAAGATGTAAATGTGTCAGACACATTTGTCTTCATCATGTTTGAATGAGTCTCTCTGAGTGAAGATCACAGTGAGCGTGTGATCAGGGATCAGTCAGTCCATCAATAACTCAATCTGTGATCAATATCAGAGCATGTATCAATAATAATAATAATAATAATCAAACAGTTTCTACTCAGGCTGAGCATCACAACATGACAGTGATCAATCACTGAGTCATATCCACCGATTATTGACTGATTATTGATAATAACGGCGAGTCGCCCCCTGCAGGTCGTCGTCCACATAACGGATGAAAACGACTGCACACCTGAGTTCCTGCACTCGATCTACACCAGAGACAACATACCTGAGAGTGTCGCACCTGGGACCTCCCTGCTGCAAGGTAACACACACACACACACACACACACACACACACACACACACGGGCCGATCCGTGCAGCTGGTTCTGATAAACTGTTTGCCCTTTTGTCAGTGAATGCAGCATCAGCACATTACACCTGGGTATACTGCAGTGTGTGTGTGTGTGTGTGTGCGTGTGTGTGTGTGTGTGTGTGTGTGTTGTGTGTGTGTGTGTGTGTGTGTGTTCCTGGCTGTTTGCCTAATAAGAGCAAAGCCTCGCTGAAGTAGGTGTGTTTGATCTGAACCAGTCACCAGCAGCTACGACAGATGGTTGTGACACACACACACACACACACACACATACACACACACACACACACACTTACACTATGTATTTATAATACCCCCCCCCCCCTCCCCCCCTCCTCCTCAGTTCTGGCCCGTGACTGTGACTCTGGCGTAAACTCTGACCTCTCCTACTTCGTCCATGGTGGCGACTTCGACATCACCTCGGGGGGCGTGGTCAGCCCCGCCCGTCGCCTTGACTATGAGCGGCCCAATCACATCTACGAGTTTTGGTGGTTGCCGTGGACGCGGGCACGCCCCCTCGCACCGGCACCGCCTCCGTCCGCATCCGAGTCTCCAACACGAACGACGAGGCGCCCGTCTTTTCCCAGAGCGTGTACGGACATTTTCTTCTTCTCTTCCTCCTCCTCTCCTCCTCCTCCTTCTTCTTCTTCTTCTTCTTCTTCTTCTGTTTTTGTATTTTGAATCAGACTTTATTTATAAACCAACATCTGCAGCACCTCTCTCTCTCTCTCTCTCTGCTGTCTCAGCCTGTGTCTCTCGCCCACAGAGTCGCTCTGCTAACTGAGTTTGTTTTTAGTTCTTCTCTTCTTCCTCCATCTGTTTTCGCTCTGTCTTCACCTCCTCCTGCTCCTTCACACCTCCTCGCTCTCGTTTTCCACACTTTTCTTTACTTCATCTTTACTTTACCTCACGTGTCACATCTTCGTTTAAACTCTTTTTTCCTCTCTTGTCGTCTCTCTCTCCTCCTCTTCTTTTGAATCACTTCCTGTCCTCTCTCTTCATCTCTCCCTCTCTCTCCGTCAGGTATAAGACATTCCTCAGCGAGGATGCCGGCCCCGACACTCTGGTCGCCATCGTCCACGCCAACGACCCAGACGGAGACGCCGTCTCCTACGCCATTACCGGGGGCAACGAAGACAGCAACTTCCTGCTGGACAACCAGAAAGGTGAATGAGGGTTTTCAAAATAAAAGACATCCCCAAAGTTTTTTCATCAAAAGCCAACAGCAAAGAAGGAACCACTTCAAGAGTTTCAGAATAAAACTCAACCTCATTTTTAAAAGTATAACACAATAACAGAGTTTTCAAAATAAAGCACGACTGCAGTTTTCTAATTAAAACTCAACCTGAGACTTTTCAAAATAAAACACAACCCCAGAGTTTTCAAAGTAAACCACAGTCTCAGTGTTCTCAAGCTTTTCAAGTGAAACACAACATAGTTTTCAAAATAAAACATGACACCAGTTTTCAGAATAAAACACAAAAGTAAAGTAAAACACAATGTCAGAGTTTCCAAAATAAAACTCAACCTCAAACAGATCAGAGATGTTGAGACGAGGTGACTGATCATTAAATCAACACACAGACACACAAACATGAATGTGTTTCATAGACGGGAGGAAAACACAACATGTAACACACACACACACACACACACAGAGGTGGAGGTCCTGAGGTTGAACTCACGGCTCAATAAAATCTAAAGGGAATTAATCAGTGGCTTTTAACTCAGTGTGACCAGTGGTTGTGATCACTGACACACACGCACACACACACACACACACACTGTGGAATGGTTGTTGCTGTGGTAACAAGTATTTGGGGATAAAGCTTGGTAGCTTTAACAAGGCCAGTGAACCCCCTGGAACACACACACACACACACACACACACACACAAAACATCCAAATGTGCATAAATAAAAACATGAACACACACAATTATAATCGCTACAGCTCACACACACACACACACACACACACACACTGCTCAGTTCTCGTGAGTTTTTGGACGCGTGTGTGAGAGACATCCTTTTGAAGATAAACTTCATGTGCAGTATTGTGATGTGCAGTCATGTTTTGCATGTTTATCTGTGTGTGTGTGTGCATGTGTGCGTGTGTGTGTGCTCACACGCCTAAGCCTCTGTCACCCAACATGCACTGCTCCTCTGCTTTAACACACACAAACACACACACACACGCATCCATGCACAGATATAAACATGAACATTTGCACATAAATGATATATTAAGTACCTCTCTCCCTCTCTCTCACACACACACACACACACACACACACACACACAGCAGATGGCCTTTGGCTTGCTTGGCTGTTCTGCTTTGTCACTTCAAAGCGTTGTGAAGTATTTTCATGTAGATGTGTTCGCTCCCTCCCAGCCTCCGTGTCTTTATTCATGTTGCTACCAAAGCTGCTTATTTGTTTGTTTGTTTGTTTGCTCTGCTGCTCTGTTATGTTAATGTGGACCTGATTGTTAGCACAGAAAAATATGACATTTGTTTTAGGCTCGAGTTGCAGCGAGTTCATGGGAGATTTTGTTTGGAGCTGACGTTTGTTCCATCGACGACCCACTGAGAAGGAACATGTTCAGACCCACAACATCTTCTTCTTCTGCTGTCTTTTATTTTGAAGGGCTGATCCATGAGAAGATCTAAAAATCACCTCAGTGTAGTTTTCCATCTCCTCTCTCAGCTTCTCTATGGAGCTCTCAGATTTCAGAATAAAACACTCAGAGAAACCAAATCCTGCAAGTTGTTGGATGGTGGGTCCAGGTGGTGGGCGGGGCTTAGTGTGACTGCTTTGTTGTGACATCACAAAGTGACAGGAAGTCCTGACGGCTGGTTTTAAGGCTCAGTGTCTGAATACAGGCTGTGTGCATTTCTCTGTGGACTGAGGCTTTGATACTTTCACAGTATTAATATAGAACCTAGAGCTGCTTTATAATCACACTACACATGGACGTCTACCTTTATACTTATGGAGCTTTAAGACGCACGTCTACCTTTATACCGTATGGAGCTTTAAGACGCACGTCTGCCTTTATACTGTATGGAGCTTTAAGACGCACGTCTACCTTTATACCGTACGGAGCTTTAAGACGCACGTCTGCCTTTATACTGTATGGAGCTTTAAGACGCACGTCTACCTTTATACCGTATGGAGCTTTAAGACGCACGTCTACCTTTATACCGTATGGAGCTTTAAGACGCACGTCTGCCTTTATACCGTATGGAGCTTTAAGACGCACGTCTGCCTTTATACCGTATGGAGCTTTAAGACGCACGTCTGCCTTTATACCGTATGGAGCTTTAAGACAAACATCAGCTCTGCAGCTTTATTCTACATCCATATAATTCCTAACCGTCCTCCCTCAGTGTGTTACTGTGAGGGCTTGTTGTGTTCAGCAGCTCTCGGCTGTTTCTTCTCTTTACGAGCTGAACCGTCTCAGTGTGTTTACAGTGGAGTAAACACTGTGTCCTCTGGCTGCAGCAGCACAAACTTTCAGACGCCTGTGAACATAAAACTAATTTAAACTTGTAGAGTTTTCAGAAACGCTGCAGAACCACGACCTGTTCCATATTGTTGTGTTTGCAGATCCACATTTGTACAGTTATATGATGGAGTCTGAGCCAACTCGTGCGTCTGTGTGTGTAGGTATCATTAAGCTGCGTCGTAGCCCCGCCCCCAGGCTCCGGGGGCCTCAGTACGTCCTCAACATCACGGCCACAGATGACAACGCGTCTGGAGGTCCATACCCTCTGAGCAGCTCCACACAGGTGATCGTAGGGATCAACGACATCAACAACAACAAACCTGTCTTCTATGAGGTGAGTGTGTGTGTGTGTGTGTGTGTGTATATGTGTATGTGTGTGTGCGTTCTGACCTCTGACCTTCTCCTCTCAGTGTCAGAACTACAGTCTGAACGCTGCCGTCCTGGAGAACCAGCCTCCGGGGACGTTTGTTCTTCGTGTCCAGGCCCACGATGCCGACATGGGGTCAACGGAGAGGTCAAGTATGGCATCATGCACAGAGATGGGTGTCATCAGGGTTCGACATCGACACCAACACCGGTGAGAAAAACAACACGACAAGAAAACCACTGAGTTTACAAAAGAATGTAAAATGTCTGACCAGTGTGTGTATCCACGGTAACGCAGCCCCTGTGCTCCTCCTCAGGTGTGATCACCACGACGATGAGTTTTGACCGGGAGCGTCAGAGGGAGTTCACAGTGTCGGTGACGGCGACCGATCAGGCCGAGGAGCCGCTGATCGGCATCTGTCAGATCACCGTGGTGATAATCGATCAGAACGACAACGACCCCAAGTTCGAGAACAGCCGCTACCAGTGTGAGTACTACAGTACTACTACTGCTACTACTACTGTTACTACAGCCGCTACCAGTGTGAGTACTACTGCAGTACTGCTGCTACTACTACTGTTACTACAGCCGCTACCAGTGTGAGTACTACTGCAGTACTGCTGCTACTGCTACTGTTACTACAGCCGCTACCAGTGTGAGTACTACTGCAGTACTGCTGCTACTGCTACTGTTACTACAGCCGCTACCAGTGTGAGTACTACAGTACTACTGCTGCTACTGCTACTGTTACTACAGCCGCTACCAGTGTGAGTACTACAGTACTACTACTGTTACTACAGCCGCTACCAGTGTGAGTACTACAGTACTACTACTGTACTACTACTGTTACTACACCGCTACCAGTGTGAGTACTACTGCAGTACTAATGCTATGACGACTGTTACACTGTTGCCCCCCCTCTGTGACACTGAACCGCCGGTACAGCAGCGTTTCCATGGAGCAGGTGAGGAGAGCGTGTGTTTGTTTGTCACCACCATCGCTCTGCCGCTGCGTCCTGCTCTAATCCTTAGAAAGCTCTTAAGGCCGATGAAATATGCTGCGTGGCCCCCGGGGGCCCCTGTTTGTTTACTATGTGTGCAAATATGTTTTGATAAGCGTCGTGTCAGAAGTTCTCCTCGTCAGATTAGAGCAACACACAGAGTGGC
This sequence comes from Caranx ignobilis, assembly GCA_021432705.1. Classification (NCBI taxonomy): domain Eukaryota; kingdom Metazoa; phylum Chordata; class Actinopteri; order Carangiformes; family Carangidae; genus Caranx; species Caranx ignobilis. The sequence goes on from JAFHLA010000165.1 coordinate 46,771, forward strand.
TCATTAACTATTTAACAGGCAGATTGGATGTTTCTGGGACATGCATTCATTTACCACTGTGTGTGTGTGTGTGTGTGTGTCGAGGGTTTTCCTGCACAAACAGAGGAAGCGATCTGGAAACTCAGTGTGTTGTTTATCTCGCAGCCTTGATCAACAAACATTAGAATCAATATTAGAATCAAATCCAAATGAAACGAAAATGTTTCCCAAATAATTTTTATTCTGAAAAACTGCACCTCGTTATCTGTGCTGCTGCAGAGAGAGCGTGATGAAGCACATTCACACTCTCCTTTCTCACATGTCACAGAGCACAAAACATACACTGGTGGTTAATGAGAAACCGACGGCAGCCTGAAAAACCACATTTCTGCATTTTCCTCTTCCATCTGTTTTCTGTGATCAATTAAAAAAACAGAACCGACAAAATCACACTGAAGAGAGAAAAGTTGGTTAAAGCAGGAAACAACAACTGGACGCACCATAAAATACAAGTTAATAAGTATTAATGAGTACAGCAATGATAACTTCATTGCTAAAGAACAGAACACACATTTATCAGTTTGAAAATCAATCTGAAATCAATCAGGAGAGCTTCAAGTGAAGTTATGGATCTTTTGTTTTCACCAAACGTGATCAGACGTCTGATCAAAATGAAGGTCGTTCTGAGGCGAGGTCAGATAAACTGAGTTCATGTCATTACTCACTTTCTGTTGCTTCCTGACATTTAAAGCAGAAATCTGGTCATGACCTGTGTTTTCCATCTCTGGGTTGTTTGGTCAGATTAAAATCAGATTTTGTTGCATCAACAAAAGAAATAAAGTTCCTTTGTCTCCTCCTCCTCCTCCTCCTCCTCTGTCTGGTCTGTAGTTTCTGTGACACACATCAGACTCAGCAGGATCTGATGCGACTGTTCAAGTCCTGCGCATGTCACACACACATTATTATTGACATAATGCTGGAAATGCAGTATTACAGAGGGAAACGTCGCGGCGGACCTCCTCTTCCTCCTCCTGTTGCTCCTGCTCCTGCTCCTTGTTTGTGTTTTGTGATCGGCGCTGACACGTCGCCGTCAGCAGGATTGGAGGTTATATTCATAAATTTAAAAATTGCATCCGTTGACTTTGCAGAGTGAGACAGAGAAATGACAAAACGAGGTGACACAGTGCTGACGCGGCACAGCGCTGCCTTACCATTATTATAATATCTGCTTACCATCTCAGAACATGATGTCAGAGCAGCAGCTTCACTCGAGCTTCATGGAAATCAGGATTCAAACATCAGTTCACCGCAGCTGGTCACTGCGTTGGTATCTGAGAGAGAAACGTGATGTCACGTGATGTCACGTGATGTCACGTGATGTGTTTGTAAGATATAAGCAATCAGCAGCCGCTCTGACAGCAGCAGTTGTTGCAGTATTAACAGCAGCATTGGTAGTAGTATTATTAGTGGTACTGTTGTAGTAACAGGACGTAGAAGTACCAATACTACTGTAGGGATAGTGGTAGTACTTGAACTGTAATTGTACTACCATAAGTAGTACAGTTACAACCAGCAGGATATGTATCAATACAAGTAGCAATAATAATAGTACTAGTAGTACTACACCAGTGGTAGCAGTAGCAGCAGTACCTCTAATACCACAGGTCTCATCAGTAGCAGTGAAGGTAACAGGTGTGGTACCTGCACCAGTAACACCAGTAACACCAGTAACACCCCTCTCTCACCCCTCTCAGATTTTTTGCGCGAGGACACTCCAGTGGGGACTAGTTTCCTGCGAGCAGCGGCACACGATGACGACCAGGGAGAGTAACGCAGCCATCACCTACTCACTGTCCAATCAGAAGCCAGCGTACCTGCACATCAACCCCAGCACCGGCTGGATCTACGTCAACCACCCCATCTCACAGGTCAGAGACGGCTTCAAAAGACAACACGTGGACACTCTCTGGACATGTCCCCACCTCCCCCCACATGTGCACATTTAGATTTTCATTCATATCCACTTTCTCCAGGCACAGGTGTCCTTCCACTGTCTGTCCAAGATGTCCTCTCTTTCCAAATATGTCCTCACCTCTCAAGTGATGTCACTTCTGTCGCATTTAAAACTTGCTCAAATATCCAGTCTTTCCAAAAAAGTTCTTCACTGGATTAAAATGTCCTCACTTCTCCGACGTGTTGTCCCTTTCCAAAAATGTCCTCATTTTCCAAAACATCCACGTTTCAAAAACTTCTCCAAAAAAAAAAAAAAAAAAACAAGTTGTAAATAAATCTCAAGGTCTAAAATACAAATGCGGTCCTCACAAAGACAGGAGCATAAGAACACACACACAGACGTAATGTATTCATGTCTGTATCAATTCTCATGTCGCTCCGCTGATAAGATCTCGATACATAAATAAACATGGAGGCAGCGAGCGGTGCTGTTTAATAACAGCTAACATGTTTGGTATTCATCCACTGAGGGAACTCTCACTGTTTGTGTGTGTGTGTACGTTCTTGTAGCTTCAGGCGTGGTTTTGTGTCTCTGTGTGTACTTACAGTATGTTCACAGGATGTGTTGTGTTCGTTCATGTGTGTGTGTAGCTCTGGGCTTCACAGCTTCAAGCTAAAACTTCTTTCCTATCATTCATCTTTTTTTTTTTTTTTCCCCAGCGGTCTCCATCTAATTTCTGTTGTTCGGCATCTATACAACATGTTTACATGTAATAATGACACCAGGGAGGTGACGGAGAAATATACACAGAGATATAGGAGGTGATCTGCTCGTCCTGTAGCTGAAAGGAGAGGAAGTTATTTTATAATCAACCAGTCAGACAGCAGTAGACATCATCAACATTTAATAAGGTTTAGTCCATGATTTAGTTTATTGACAATGATTTTATAGAGCAACTTCAATTATGGCATCTTTTCATTGAATTATTGTTGTATTCAATGACAACCAGGGAGGTCAGCTGAAAGGAAACCCAGTGACCTGACGTGTGTGTGACACATGTATTTACATTTTTCAGTTTAATCATTTTATTCATTTAATTTTTAATAACCCAACCAGGAAAAACGCTTTATTTCACATGTGAAAATGTATTGGACTGCTGTGAGAAACTAGTTAACATTAGTTAGATAAACTGTGATTTAATTAATTAATTAGCTGATGTGTAACTTAAGGCTATATTGAGAAACTAGCTAATTGTTAGCTTAAGCTTTGCATAAGGTGTTAGTGAGAAACAACCTAACATTATTTAGCTTAACTGTAAAGGTAACACTAAAGGTAAAGTGATGAAGTAATAACATTAGTTAACTGAGCTGTAAACTGAGGCTTACATGATAAGCTAGCAGACATTCTGTAATTTAAGGCAAAGTAAGAAACTACTGGACATTAGTTAGCTTAACTATAACTTAAAGTGAGACACTAATTAAATTATCAGTTAGCTTAACTATAACTTAAAGCTAAAGTGGCAAACTAGCTAACTTATCAGTTAGCTTAACTGTGACTTAAAGCTAAAGTGGTAAACTAGCTAACTTATCAGTTAGCTTAACTGTAACTTAAAGCTAAAGTGCTAAACTAGCTAACTCATCAGTTAGCTTAACTGTAACTTAAAGCTAAAGTGCTAAACTAGCTAACTTATCAGTTAGCTTAACTGTGACTTTAAGGTAAAATGAGTAACTAGCCAGTAGTTAGCTTAACTACATGGAGTGCAACGCTAACTCAGTAACATTCATCTTTAGATAGCTAATTCAGAAACAGAAACTATGGATTTAAAAGTGTATAAACAATCTAGATAGTTAGCTACAGCTATTTTTCATCCAGTCAGACGGAGTGGTTAAAAAAATCAGATTTCTAAGTTGTTCAACAGTAACACAGGATGACAGTTTGTTTCACTGCCTCTAAAACATTCATGTGAATATCAGTTTGTGTTCAATTTTACTGTAGAGGGTTTTATAACATGAAGTCAAAGTAAGAACGGAGGAAGAGCTGGAGAGAAATGGATGAAGGGATGTAGACAGACAGAAAGGTGGAGGTTGCACCACCTCAGTGAAACATTAATGTGGACGTCCTCCCAGATGAAGGGTTGATGGAGCTGATGATGGACTGGGACACGTGGAGAACAGGCTGTATGTGCTGGCTCCTGGTGCTGGTTTACATTTCCTTCATTAAATATGTTGCTGTGCTTTAAAAATTAATGTGTTTGATACGACTGAAGTTGTTTTTAAACCCTTTTCCTCTGCCGTCTGCCAGTTTTGTTTTTTTTTTCCTTCAGACGACAGGAAGCTGCTCAGGTTTTCCTGTTCTTGGACTCAGTTCTGTGCAGATTTGGCTTTTACTCTGAACTCACTGAGTTTGAGTCCAAATTAATTTTAGTTTCTGTTCTCTCCATTGTCTTGTTAGAAAATCAGTCCAAAGACCTGACCTCCTTTCCTCGTTGTTCTCACTAACTTTAGTTTGTTTGGTTTAAACCATGTGTCGTATGAGGAGGAAGTATTCAGAAAGGAAACAACACTCTCATGTGAAAATACCACATTACACAGAAACATACATTATAGTGTTTAAAGTAAAAGTAACAACAAAATGTACTTTAAGCATCAAGATTGCAAATAATTAAGACGCTATTAGCAGTAGCATTAGCACCTGTTATCCTACCAGACACATTTAGACTCCAAAGTTAGCATGCTAAACAGCCAGTGGCTAGCTAAGGCCTAGCTGCTTGTTTTGGAAATGTAATAATTACTCAAGCTCTGTGTAATCCTGCTAAATACGGTAAATAGCTCTTAATGCTAACATTAGCTTTGCAGCAACAGCAAAAACTTGCATGCGCCTAATTTTAGCACGTTATCATATTATATGCAATAATGTTGTTTTTGTTGATGTTTTAAAGGTAAGTAATTAATACCTTAGATATATCGGTGTGGTATAAATATCTCAGTACTTGAATGTACTACACACTTAGTGAAAAGGTAAAAACTAATTATTATCCTAGGATCTGATGCAGTAAATTAACGACATTAATATGTTGTTCATGTGCAGTAAAGTGATGTTAACATGCACCGAGGTACAGATGGTAAATGAACTGATGTGCATGTGCTGATAGTGACAGAGCAGTGACAGGGCTGTGAGGTCAGGAGGTCATGTGGTCGGCGTGGTGTTTCCAGTGGCAGCAGCAGCAGCAGCAGCAGCAGCTGTCGTGTTGTTTCCACTGTGAGAAGCATAAAAGTTTCATCAAACAGACCGTTGTGTTAAAACTTTGATGTTGTCACGACTGTCTGTGTGTTTTTGTCTTTGTACAAAGTCAAACTGAAAATCCAACATCTCTGACTCTTCTTCTTCTGCTTCTGTCGTCGTCGTCTCTCTGTTCTTCTTCTCTGCCACTGATCTTTCAAATGACACTTCAGTCAATAATTCAGCAAAGGCACCCCCCCCCCCCCCCCCCCAGCCCCTCCCCCACTCCACCCTCTCTCTGTTTGCTTTTCATGAACAAACACAAGATCAACATTTTAACGTTTTCTTTTTCTCTCTGCTCCAATATTCATTTGTTTTACAAGAGTTTCAAATCCCGTCTTTTTAATATTTGTCAAATAAAAACACAGTCTTTATATTCTGTGATAAAATGTTAAATCGTCTCTAAGTTCTGGCATCAAACTTTAAGAATAAAGGAATAAAGTCACCAGCGTTCTCCAGTCTGACTTTGTGAGCTGTCGTCTTGTTTCCTGTGTGTCCTGCTGCAGACGTCCAGGATC
>JAFHLA010000165.1:55000-62500 GCA_021432705.1 Caranx ignobilis
ACACCGATCAACTCAGCCTCAGCTCGCTAATTTGTCATTAGCGCTGATTCGGTCGCGCTCGGCTGCCCGTCCACGCTCCGAGGCCCCGGGGACGGCCGGCCTGTCCTCAGACGACCCCCTCACCTGCAGACTGGACGGCTGCTGCTGCAGCTGCTGCTCGGCCTGAGCTCACGTCCAGATGTTTCACCTGGAGTCACAGAATCCAAACATCCACTCATCTCCGTTACACTTCAATACGAGACGATAATAATCCAGCTCTTTCTCTCTGCATGTGATGTTGGCGTGTTGGTGTATTCCCCCATGTTCATGCCACTGTGTGCGTGTGTCCTGCTAATGTGCTGAGTGGCTGGTAAACCACAGTGAGAAAGTGTGGGGGGGGCAGGGGGGTGGACGTGCAAGCTGGTCAGTGCTGAGAGGGTTTCAGTGTTTCTGTGGAGGCCGACAGCGTTTCTCACTCAGAGTTTCTTCCGTGTTCTTTCTGCTGGAAACCACGACAGCGTCTGCTCACGGTGGACAAGGACTCTCTGTGTGATGCTAACAGTTTCCCTCTGCCCCCAGTCTTTGTGCTAAGCTAGGCTAACCATAGTAACTGATGGTAGTGGGTTGCATTTGTTTTCTTATGTCGGCGTCAGGTTTGAGTGAACTTCCTGATCACTGGTAAAAAATGACCTGCAACGTTTGAAGGCGTCAGATTGAAGCTGGAAACACAGACACACACACACACACACACACACACACACACACACCCCAGTGTGTTGGTGGTGTAACGTGCAGGCTCAGGCTGCATCATGTTCCTGTGTGAAGATCTGAACACCGTATAAAAACTATAAAAACCCAGAGTCACGTGATCAGGTGACGTCCACTGATTAATCAGAGGAAATAACATGAGCTCATCGGGTTTAAATCTTACTCATCCAGTGTGTGTGTGTGTGTGTGTGTGTGTGTGTGTGTGGTATAATCAGAGCAGCAGCAGGATCTGCTCTCTAATAATGTTAAATGATGAAACTAGTGTGTAAATGTGTGTGTGTGTGTGTGTGTGTGTGTGTGTGTGTGTGTGTGTGCGCCCCACATGTTCACAGTGGTCATTAAGACTTCAACACATGTCAGAGTCGATCAGGGAAGCAGTGTGTGAGGTTCATCCCTCTGTATCTCTCACACACACACACACACACACACACACACACACACACACACACCACCTCTCCACAGATTCACAGTCATGTCTGAATAGAAGCAGCAGAGACACGACACCTGTAGATGAAGCAGCAGCAGCGTGTGAGAAACACACACTCAGTGATAAATAACACACAGATGCATTGTGGGTATTAATGATTAATGTGACAAATAATCCTCGAGAGATTTTATTCAAAAATCAGTTTTAGTTTTGTTCCCTCTCAATATATTATGTGTGTGTGTGTGTGTGTGAGAGAGAGAGAGAGAGAGGGAGAAAGAGAGAGCTACAAGAAACACAATCATCACTGCCTGGCAAAGTTGAGTGTGTGTGGTCAGGAAAGACAAGAGCCTTAAAAGCTATCCTTCACACACACACAGACACACACACACACACACACACACACACACACAGACTCACACATACACACACACGCGCGCTCAGTCTCTAAGGTCAGGCTTAATCTACTGCCAAGAGAATAACATGAGTCTTAAAAGCTCTGCTGCTGGTGGATGTACAGGTCAGGACACACACACACACACACACACACACACACACACACACACACACACTGATCCAAACTCATATTTTCAGGCAAATTCCCACAATAAAAAACACAAACAAAGAAGAAACTTAACCCTTTGTAGGTAGAAAGTAGAAAGTCCAGCTCTGCTTCCTGTCCATTGAAGGACTGGACTGATCTGTACTGGACTGGACTGGACTGGTACGAGCGGATCTGGACTGGACTGGGCCCTGCTGTCTTTGTGTATCTCTCTGTCATTAAAACGATGACATCATCACGAGGTCGACGTCAGAAACAGAAACATCAGATCTGAGCTCCTCGCCACAACAACACACTCACACACACATGGATCTATAGTATATAAAATAAAAGCACACGTGTACATAACTGAACATTCAGACACCTTCATATATGAACACTTTCCAGGCCGATGTCTTTGTTTACATTGTCAGTAACCATGTCATCAAAGATACTGAGCTTCTACTGAAAGTCACGTCTTTATCAGGCTTTTATTGTGAAAGGAAGGTGTTTGTTTCCTGTTGAGAGACTTTAAAACTGTGTCAAACTCTCCGTGACAACACAGATCAGCTGAGCTCTGGGTGTGTGTCATTGAAAGTCACTGTGAAATCTGATTGGCCGCCCGCCTCCCCCTCTCAGGTGTGCTCAGCACTAATGCCCCCCCCCCCCCCCCCCCCCGTGTCATTTCCTGTTGGCTGGTTGAGAATCACCGTGAAGCTTGTGAACGTCACAGTCTCTCTGTTTTTCATCAGACCATCAAGGCGACCTCACCGCTCGGCGACCCCCGGGTCACCTACAACCTGGAGGAGGGCCAGGTGCCTGAGACCAACATGCCGGTCCGGTTCTACATCAAGCCGAACCGGGCCGACGGCTCGGCGTCCATCTTGGTGGCCGAGAACCTGGACTACGAGACAACTCGCTTCTTCACGCTCAGGGTGCGAGTGCAGAATGTGGCCGCTGTGCCGCTGGCGTCCTTCACCACCGTCTACGTCAATGTGACAGGTGAGGGAGGGGGCGTGTCTTCAGAAATTTGAATATTCTAATATTTCTATCAGGAAAGACTCATTTGTGTTTACGAATAAAGTTTTATTTATGTATAAATATCTGATTGGCTGTTGAACACCTGAAGTCAGCTGATTACCAGTGGAGAGAGAGAGTTTTCCTGAAGTTTTAATATAATAATATGAATTTGTAAAAATCAAAGATGGCCGCCATTTCTGATTTTTTACAGTAACTTCACACTTTTCTTACATAAAAGATCGAATCAAACATTTTAACGTGTCCAATGAACATTTTTACAAATTAAAAGTCAAATCAGTTAATTATTTATAACAACGTTCATGTGCAGCCGTCCTTCGCCAAAAATGTCGGCCATCTTGGAAAATGTTGACCTTTTTGAAATTTCCAATTAATGGGCTCAGGATGATCAGTTACCTTGGAAACCATTTCACACTGTTGTTGATAACGGTTCATGTTCAGCTCTGACCAGACGACAACAGGAAGTCGGACATAACGAGCAGCTCTGCAGGAAAATGAGGGGAGTAACGAGGTGGAGGAGGAGGAGGTGATGGAGGAGGAGGAGGAGGAGGTGACTGAGACTTCTGTGCATGAGAGGAGAGAGAGGAGGAAACACTCCTGACTCTGATTAGCATTGAACACAACGGACGCTCTCATTGGCTGAGAGCAGCTTCAGAATGATTCTTTACTAATTAGTCACAGTGCTCCTCCTCCCCCTCCTCCCCCTCCTCCACATTATCCTCCTCCTCCTCCTCCTCTCCTCCTCCCCTCCTCCTCCTCCTCCTCCTCCTCCTCCTCCTCCTCCCCTCCTCCTCCTCCTCCTCCTCTCTTTCTTCTCTGGTCTAAATGTTGCAACTTCTCTTTCTTTGTGAGTCTGATCATCTCGTCCTTTTCTCTGTCTGTCAGTTTTAATCCACTTTAATCAGCTTTCATGGACGTGACAGACTCTTTGTGTTCTGCTGCCAGATCCTCCGACGACAACAGCAACACAACAACAACAACACCAACACAACAACAACAACACAACAACAACACAACAACAACAACACAACAACAACAACACAACAACAGCAACACAACAACAGCAACACAACAACAACAACACAACAACAACAACACAACAACAACAACAAACACACACACAAAGATAAGTAACAAAGTTTCTCTCTCTCTTCAGACGTGAACGACAACGTTCCCTTCTTCCTGTCCTCCACCTACGAGGCCACGGTTCCTGAGGGGGCGGAGATCGGCACCTCTGTGGCTCAGGTGTCGGCAACAGACCTGGACTCTGGTCTCCATGGGAGGGTGAGAGGGGGGTGGTGGTGGTGTGTGGGGGGGGGGGGGGGGGGGGGGTGCACACCTCTGCTCAGCACTCGTTTACTTCATGTACTCTGTCCTTCACTTCCTGTCTTGTCTTCATCACCCTCCTCCTCCTCAGGTGAACTACGTCATCCTGAGGGACGAGAGTGGAGACTCTCAGTTCTTCGTCATCGACCCTCAGACCGGAGTCATCGTCACCGGCGCCTCCTTCGACCGGGAGCAGAAGTCCTCCTACCTGATCGAGGTCCAGTCTCAGGACGGGACCGAGTCGGCCCGACCGGGTCAGCAGGGCCAGCCCAACACCGGTAACACACACCACACACACACACACACACACACTGACATACACACACACAGTGACCTCTGACCTCTGACCCCTCCCCCCCAGACACGGCCTACGTCAGGATCTTTGTCACAGACGTGAACGACAACGCTCCGTCGTTCTCTCAGCCGGTGTACGAGGTCAGTGTGGAGGAGGACAAGGAGGTCGGCTTCATCATCATCACCGTCACCGCCAACGACGAGGACGAAGGTGAGCTGCTGCTGCTGCTGCTTCTTCTTCTGCTGCTGATGCTTCTTCTTCTACTTCTTCTGCTGCTGATGCTTCTTCTTCTTCTGCTGCTTCTTCTGCTTCTTCTTCTTCTTCTTCTTCTTCTCCTGCTGCTGTTCTTCTTCTGCTGCTGCTGCTCTCCTCTCCTCCTCCTCCTCCTCCTCTCCTCCCGTCACAGCTCGTTAGCGAGTGCTGTTTCTCCCTTGAGGTCGACAGTTTTGATGTTTGTCTCTTTGTTTGTGTTTGTCCCTCATTTCTCTTCCTCCTCCGCTCTAAACCAATAAGCAGCAGGAGGCAAAAGAAGAAGAAAACACAACAACAAACCATCCTCTCTCTATCTCTCTCTCTCTCTCTCTGTCTCTCTCTCTCTGTCTCTCTCTTTCTTAATGACGTCTGTTGACTCGAGGCCTTCAGGGTTTTCTTCTCTGACAGAGGAGAGTGACGTCTGATTATTTATTTTCTGTTTTTAATCTTTAACCTTTATTTTCTCTCCTCCTACGTTCACGCGCTCGTTCGTTCTGACTCTCTCAGGAGATTCCCACAAACTTCCTCTCGTGGTCTCGTTCCTTCCAAACTTTTTCCCTCTTGTAGTTTGATCAGGTTTCACAATCGAGTTGATTTTTACTCCATAGGTTTAAAAATAGAAACGAGGAGCAGCTTCGGCTTCGGTAACAGAAACTATTCAGTAAAAAAAAAGCAACACGCTCGTCTGACTCAGCGAGAAAAGACAGATAAACAAGTGTCTCTAACGAGTCGTGAAGCTGCAGCAGCTTCTGTGGTTTATGCAGATGAATCAGTGTAAACAGCAGCAGGTCGTTACTGCTTCAGTGCTAATTGTAGTGACACCAGATAAACAGATTAAAGAAACTTCTGCTGGGTTTGTCTCTTTAAATGATCTGATTTATCCAGTCACAGTTAAAGCTCCAGGTTTCTTCTTCTTCTGACTTTTATTTTGAAGGGCTGATCCATGAGAAGATCCAAAAACCAGCTCAGTGTAGTTTTCCATCTCCTCTCTTTCTCAGCTTCTCTCTGGAGCTCTAGTAACAACAGGTCGGTGTCAGCCAATCAGAAGAGAGGAGGCTCTGAGCCTCTCTTCTGATTGGCTGACTGTTTTCTGACTGATCCAATAGAAACAGAGCAGATTTCAGAATAAAACACTCAGAGAAACCAAATCCTGCGAGTTGTTGGATGGTGGGTCCAGGTGGTGGTGTGACAGCTTAGTTGTGACATCACAAAGTGACAGGAAGTCCTGACGGCTGGTTTTAAGGCTCAGTGTCTGAATACAGGCTGTGTGCATTTCTCTGTGGACTGAGGCTTTGATACTTTCACAGTATTAATATAGAACCTAGAGCTGCTTTATAATCACACTACACATGGACGTCTACCTTTATACTGTATGGAGCTTTAAGACGCACGTCTACCTTTATACCGTATGGAGCTTTAAGACGCACGTCTGCCTTTATACCGTATGGAGCTTTAAGACGCACGTCTACCTTTATACCGTATGGAGCTTTAAGACGCACGTCTACCTTTATACCGTATGGAGCTTTAAGACGCACGTCTACCTTTATACCGTATGGAGCTTTAAGACGCACGTCTACCTTTATACCGTACGGAGCTTTAAGACGCACGTCTACCTTTATACCGTACGGAGCTTTAAGACGCACGTCTACCTTTATACCGTACGGAGCTTTAAGACGCACGTCAGAGATCATTGTCCCTATAATGAGCAGTAAATTAACATCATCACTGACCTGTAGTTTCAGCATCAGATGTCAGTGCGTTGCATTATGGGATGTTAATGTTGTGGCTGCTGCTCATTTTTGTGCACGGATCATATGAAATATGCGCCGACAGCCTGAAGCCGATGTCTCTGTAACTTTCTGTCACATTTCAGTCATTTGATTAAAACTGAATCTCATTTTTTTTTTGTTGTTGACGATTTTCATTTTGTCTGAGCTGCGACGACAGCTGCTGCCATCTTTGATGTGTGCTGTTGCCGTGGCGGCAACTGCTGCTGTTTGATATGTGTGTGTGTGATTATGGATGTGATGAGTTTCGGTGGCTGCAGAGTGTGTGTGCGTGTGTGTGTGCGTGTGCTCGTTGCCGGTGATCAGTTGCAGTTTGTGGTGGTGTTTAGTTTGTTGTAGCGTGCGGCTGTTGTTCTAGATTTAGAGTTTATTCCCGTCAGACGGAGCCCGCTGAGGTTCAGGAAGACGCTGAACACGGGATTAAGAAACGCTACGATAGCAAACTGAGGATGATTCCCTCCCAAATGCTGACGCTTTATCCCCAGTTTGTGTCTCGTCTGGGACTCCCCGAGGTAATTAACAAACACCCCTCGACCCGAGTCATGGGGGGGGGGGGCTGGAGAGGGAGCGGGGAGAGCCAGGAGTCTGAGCTCAAACTCCCACAATCCTCCCTGGCAGGCAGGTATGTGTGTGTGTGTTTGTGTGTGAGGGGGGTGTTACTGAGATTAGCTAAAACATCAGACCTGCTGAGTCAGCACTGAGAGGGGGAGGAGGAGGAGGAGGAGGAGGAGGAGGAGGAGGAGGAGGAGGAGGAGGAGGAGGAGGAGGAGGAGGAGGAGAGGGAGGAGGAGGAGGTCTGGGTGGCATCAGACACTTTTGTGATTCTGTGTAATCTGGACCAGATGAGACAATAAGACAGTGATGCGTTCAAAGTCAGCTGGTTCATCAACAACTGATGAGAGTTTCCCGTGCAGGGTTTTCTACACGTGTCCCTCTCCGCCCAGTGACGGGGTCAGGTGTGTAGTCGACACCTCCGTCGGTCACATGACTCTCGTTGCGGTTCATTACAATATGTTGTTGTTCTCGTGTTGCGTTCAGTGTCTGTTGTTGCGCTGCGTTGTGTTATTATCCCATTATCACAGAGCTGTGT
>JAFHLA010000165.1:65000-138026 GCA_021432705.1 Caranx ignobilis
CTTATTTTGGCGTCTACAGTCGTCCAGGTGTCGACGTCCTGCTCACCTGTCGCATGTTTAAATCCAGAGCTGACAACACAACCTGACTCCTCCTCCTCCTCCTCCTCCTCCTCCTCCTCCTCCTCCATCCAGGTGCGAACGCCAAGCTGCGGTACCAGATCACATCGGGGAACACCATGGGCACCTTCGACGTGGAGCCCGAGGTCGGCACCATCTTCGTGGCTCAGCCGCTCGACTACGAGACGGAGCAGCGCTACGAGCTGAGGCTGGTCGCCTCCGACGGGAAGTGGGAAAACGAGACGCTGGTGGTGGTTCAGGTCGTCAACCGCAACGACGAGGCGCCCGTCTTCAGCCAGACCGAGTACCACGCCGCCGTCACCGAGGAGCTCACACAGCTGCCCGTCTTCATCCTGGAGGTATGGTATCGCATCACAGCGACATGTGACCTCATTAAAAGTTAGACATTTTATTTTGAAAGTCTCTGCCAACCAGAACCCATTATTAACTGTTAAACAGCTCGTTTATCATAGCTTAGCTTAGCTTAGCACACTAACTGTTCTGACGTGGAGATACAGGATGAAAGTCATACAGTTTGTTGCCATGGCAACGGAGTGTTAGATTTTCCTCGTCAGAGCCTGCAGCGTCTCGTCCGGTGGTTCAGCGGTTTGTGCCGTCACCTCACAGCACAGAGGGTCTGGGTTTGATCCCCGGGCCTGGGGGGGCCTTCCTGCCACAGCCCGAAACACATGCACATCAGACCGACTGGTGTCGACCTCACCAGGTGACCTCACCAGGTGAACCCCGCCCCTCGCCCTGCGTCAGCTGTGATTGGCTCCAGACCCGGTGACCCTGGATGATTCGATCTCCTGTTTTTTCTGCCTGGGGGGGAACTTGGATTAATTAAATCATATGACTGAAGAGGCGACTGACCAGCGTGACTGTGTGTGACCCTCCACAGGAAACGGGTGGAGGATGATTGGACGGCGCTGATGTTTTTACCTCTGAGCGCCGATCAGGTGAACGTGTTTAAACCCTGAGCTGTGGCTCCTGAACGCACCCCCACGGTATCAGGTTTAACTCAGACACATGCGACTGTGTTCAGCAGCCTGGAGCGACGCCTCGCCTCAGATCCCGTGTCTCCGTCCTGTAACTCCTCGCACATGTCCAGCAGTGTCCCTGTGATGGACGGGCCCTGGAGGCAGCTGAGGAGAAGCTGCCTGAGAGAAAAGTCAGAGTCGACCTCCTTCATGCGCCTTTCGTCACACCTCCCTGCGGTAATTCGCAGTAATATGCATGTGCCGCCGAGCTCAATCAGATTATAAAGGTGGAGGAGGCGTGTGGCGGAGGCCAGGGAAGTAAACCACCCCCCCCACACACACTCACCCCCCCAACCCCCCGTCAGAGAGGCATGTGTCACCGAGTCCTCGGCCTGGGCCGCTCGCTCTCCTCCGCCTGCTGGAATTGATTTGATGTGCCGCGCTCGGTTCCTCTCTAACGCTCTCAATGGGTTTTTCGCAGCGCCAGGCGGCTGGCCCCCCCCCGCTCCCCCGTCCCCCCCTCCACCCCTGAACGCATTAATACAATTCAGCAGATAGCGAACGGAGGAGAAAATCCAATTTGAAATGAATATTTTTGACTTCACCTGCGCGGCAGCCTCCTCCCGGCTGCTCATCTTCAATATTGTCTACCTGCATCACGTTGTCAGGAAATGCAAAGAGCCACCGGGGGGGCGGGGGGGCGGGGGGTGGAGGAGGAGGTGGAGGGGACTTCAAAGGCTTCAGTAAACAAACCCTCTGGTGAGAAAAGAGGAGAAGAAAGGCTAAAAGTGTACTTTTCCCTGCGTTTGTTGGCGTCTATTAACTTTTAATTGCGTTGTGTGTCGCGATGACAGATGTGAGAGCTTGTGTCGCCGCCGTCACGCTAGTCCCCTCGTTCACACACACACACACAGAGAGAGAGAGAGAGAGAGAGATAGCAGGAGGCAGGTTAATTAAGCAAACAGGACAAAAGCAACAGAGAAATGTTTATTCCTGAGCTGCAGAGTCGCAGCGTCGCAGAGGCAGCCGCCGCCGCCACCGCAATCAGCTCCCTGCCTCGTGTCCTATTTGCTGGGCCTGACATTTGTACATAATGAAAAAGGCAATTCAATGGTTTTGATAAGAAACAACTGAAAAAAAAACAAAAGAGAGAGAGAGAGAAGAAAAAGCAATAGGTTCGGTTAAAGAAGCAGGAAGTCACTGAGCTGAGGAGAAAAGTCAATTTGGCCTCTTGTGCAGAGCAACGTTCAATAAAGAGGTTTCTGTGCAGCCGGTGGTTTGTTTCTGACACATTGTTTGTTTTTAGAGTTTAAAGGTATTTTAATACACCACAGAAATGCACAAGTGCATGATAATGATGATAATCCCAGTTTAAGCAGCAGTTTGAGGCCTGAACGTCAGGTGAGTTCATCATCAACTCATATCACATGATAATAAAACCATTAAACCATAAAAATAAAGTTCAGTCATCTGGATAATAAAAGTCACTGAGCTGTTACTCTTCAGGTTTTAACCTGTAGCTTTCAGACAGAGAATATTCACAGGTATTAGATTAAACATATAGAATAAGACTTGAGTTAACGAGAGAGAAAACCCTGTGAAACATCAGATCAGACGTAGAGATCAAAGGATCTGGGACGTGGCATAAATTCACACGTCCACATTTTGTTATAATGAGTTTTAAACCTGGTTTTAAAGGTGAAGAAGTTTTGACATGTTGTTCAACCTAAAATCTCTTCATCCTGGAAACGGACCAGAAATTGAGGGACTGAGACTCTGTCCGTCTCTGGTTGGTCTCTGCGGAGGTGTGGACGGGGACTCATCCAGGTGCTCCGCTTCAGTTCCATCTCTTGTGCCTTTTCCAGGTGTCGGCCACGGATCCGGACCAAGAGGCCGACCAAACCGCTCTCCGGTACTCGCTCCATGGCCAGGGTGCTGGCGGTGAGTTCACCATCGATGAACGTACCGGAAGAATCTACGCTCAGCGGCGCCTGGACCGCGAGGAGCGTCCGGCCTGGAGATTCCTCGTCCTGGCCACCGACGAGGGAGGAGCTGGCCTCACTGGGTTTGCGGACGTTCTGTTGGAGGTCCAAGACGTCAACGACAACGCACCCTTCTTCCCGTGTCCGGCGCTGGAGGTAGATGGATGTTTCATCGGTCAGGTGCCTGAAAATTCGCCGGCTGACACCTCCGTCATGGAGATGCGCGCAATGGACCTTGATGACCCCAACGAGGGCAAGAACGCCATGCTGACCTACAGCATCATCAAGAATGTCCGCAACGAGATCAACCTCAACCTGTTCTCCATCAACGCCACCACGGGAACCATCTACACAGTCCTACGGTCCCTGGACCGGGAGACTGAGGACCGGTACCTGGTGGTGGTGGAGGCCAGGGACGGCGGGGGGTTAGCGGGGACAGGTACAGCCACCATCATGGTCTCCGATGTCAACGACCACCCACCTGTGTTCACGCAGAGGGTCTACACCACTCAGGTGAGTCGACCTGTCTGACCTCTCACCTGTCAACGTCATCACTGGTATCAATAATAATAACTCACTGTCCCTTTGTGTCCGTCAGGTGACAGAGGACCTGGAGGTGAACAGCGAGGTTCTCGTCGTTTCTGCCACAGATGGTGACGAGGGCGAGAACGCCGTGGTCACCTTCAGTATCGTCGGAGGAGACGAGGACAGGAAGTTCTTTGTGGAGACAGACAAAGTCAACAGACGTGGCGTCGTGAAGCTCAAGAAGAAGGTGGACTTTGAGAAGCCCCACGAGAGAACCTTCAACCTGACCCTGAAGGCCGAGGACGCCGACTTCTTCGGCCTGGCCTACTGCCTCGTCCAGGTGGAGGACGCCAACGACCACGCCCCCGTCTTCTTCCCACAGTTCTATGAGTCTCCGTCGCTGTCCGAGGACGTACCTGTCGGGACGATCGTCGCTCAGGTTACAGCCTCGGATCTGGACTCTGGTCTAAATGGCCGTTTTTCTTACAGCATCTCAAAGGAGTCGGACCCCTACGGCCAGTTCCTGGTGGACCAGTCCGGTTGGGTGGTCGTGGCCAGTTCTCTTGACAGGGAGAAGATCTCGCAGCACAGGATCATGGTCCTCGCCACAGACTCTGGGAACCCGCCTCTGACTGGAACCGCCATCGTCATGGTGACTGTGCTTGATGTCAATGACAACGGGCCGGAGTTCGAGGTTGTGTACAAACCTGTCGTTTGGGAGAACGCGGCGGCGCCTCAGGCTGTACAGATGAACGACACCTCCTTCCTGCTCCACACCGTGGACCGCGACACTTCCTCCAACGGCGGCCCGTTCTCCATACGGCTCCTCATGCTCACCTCCGACGCCACCAACTTCAACCTGACCGACTTCCGCAACGGCAGCGCCGCCATCACGGCGCTCCGCACCTTCGACCGTGAGCGGCAAAAGGAGTACCTCCTCCCGATTCTCATGATTGACAGCGGCTCTCCTCCAATGAGCTCCACCAGCACGTTGACGGTCATCATTGGCGACAGAAACGACCACCCCCACTCGCCAGGACACACCAGGTTCATCGTCTACAGCTACGAGGGTACGTTCTGTTCTTCCTGTCTGAGGGGCGGGGCCAGGCATGAGGCTCCTCCTCCATGTAGATCTATTGAATGTGTTTGTGGTGGATTATATGATGTTATTGATCCTGTATCTGATAAATCTGAACAAATTTATTCTGTAAAAACCAGAAAGTGAGGAAAAGGTGAAGACAGAAGTTCTTTACCTCTGACTTTCTAAAAGAAACGACAGGAAGTGAGGCAGGTTCCAAACCACCATCTTGTCTCTGGACCAGCGTGTGACGTCTCGGCTCAGCTTGTCAACAAACACTTTGCAGATCCGTCAAGTCTCTGAAAACTGGGGAGGCAGACAGAGTCTGGGTCTGGTGTCAGCCCGGCTGCCTCTGTGTCTTACATGTATGGCTATAGCATGAAAGGGAGTGACACTCCACACCTGCAGGGGGAGACAGAGAGCAGGAGACACTGGTTAAAAAACAGACGCCACAGACATTTCTTTTGTCAGTGTTGAGCTGCTTTTCTTTATTTTACATTTTTTAACTCATCATCTTCATCATCATCTTCATCTTCATCATCATCATGCTCTGTTTGGTGGGGAAGTTGAACTGTTGAATGTTTCTTCACCAGCTGTCGTGAGGTTTCTAACCCACATCTGTCTGATCCCAGTCGGTCTCCTCTGACCTCCAGGCCCGTCTGTGCATCCCCCACCGCTCCTCCACCACCACCACCTCCACCACCTCCACCATCGTGTCCTGAGTGCTCAGAGCTCGTGTTGTAACGACTGTACTCGTCACAGTCGAGTGCTCGCCGCCTCTCTCTGCAGCCCACATCACTTATTTAGCGTTTCATACCATCTGTCATCTTCGCTGTAATTTGCCGGAAAAGCGAAGGTTTTCTGGGTCTGTATTTTTAGTGGATTTCCTCCGCGGGGCTCTTCTTCTTCTTCTTCTTCTTCTTCTTCTTCTTCTTCTTCTTCTTCTTCTTCTTCTTCCACATGAAAGTACATCAGGGATGTCAAAGTCAAATACACAGAGGGCCAAAAAGACAAATTTGCTACAAGCCGAGGGCCGGACTGATTCAATGTTTATTAACATATTGAAATGATTGCACATAGTCTATTGAACATAACACTGTGTATTTTTTATGCCCATCAACCTCAAGTGAAACATTTTTCAACACACAGACAAAAAATACTTCCTGAAATAAAAATCACATGCCTCTGCATTAAATGAATAAAGCAATATTGTCAAAACAGGTAAACAGCAAAAACGTAAATGTCTGTGCAAAACAAAAAATCAAGCTGATGAATAATGAGGCCGATGCCCGCTTGCTGCGCTGCAGTGAGTTCGCGCGCTACGGTTGCATTGTGGGTAATGTAGTATTAGCGCGCGCAAAACACCAACGGGCGTTTACGGCCAGCGGGCCGGTTCTAATACTAATCAAATATCATCCCGCGGGCCAGAGATAATTCATTCGCGGGCCGGATCTGGCCCGCGGGCCTTGACTTTGACACATGTGAAGTACATTAACCCGCTAATATGAATCCATCACGTACCTCGACAACACGCCGTGAAGCAAACAATTAACTCCCAGGTTTGACAGGGAACAGAAACAGGAGCCGTTTTTTTAAAAGGCGGCCGATTTCACGGTTAAACAGATTACAGCGCCGCGCTCTGCTTTTTTTTTTGGCCAAGCGGGGGAAACGCTGTGATGTGAGCGAATCTTCCCGCTGCGCCATCGAACCATGACGCTGCGTGTCAATGAGGCGTCGCCGCCGCCTTATCTCCTCCTTAAAGAAGCTTCCACATTTGCTCCCTTCACTCTCAATACTTGGGTTCTTCCTCAGGGATCACACGCTCTCAAAAGTAATTTCTTTCAAAGTGAATCTGTTTCTTGACCTTTTTTTTTTTTTTTTTTTTTTTTTAATATATATATTTAATTTTTTTTTTCTTCTTTGTCTTTTATTTCCCGCCTCCTGACAGGTATTCTCCCGACGACGGTGCTCGGACAAATTCAATCCCCCGACCTTGATGACTGGAGCGAGAAGGTGTACCGGTTCGAGGGGAATCCAACCAGGTACTTTGATCTCATCCAGGGGAAGAGAGAGGGAGAGAGGGAGGGAAGGAGGGAAGGAGGGTTGACATGAAGAGAGAGAGTGATGGAAGTGAAGTAGAGGAGGAGGAGGAGGAGGTGAAGAGGGGTTTGAAGGACACAAGGTAAAACAGCAGCAAAGAAAAGAAAGAAAAGAGGTAGAAGCAAAGTGAGATGGACAGCTGAGGAAGAAGAGGAGGATGAAGGAGTGATGAAATATTTAAACTTCTCAAATGTAAAAGAAACTTTGTAGAAACTTTGTAGAAAGTTTCCTTCTCTTCAAGTTTCCTCATTTCATATTCTTTAAACGTCTAAAGAATACTGAATGACTACGGTGGCCCAGAGGGACCAAAACACAAACAAACTCAGAAACATCTTCATCTTCATGAGCAGCAAACGCTCAGAGCACAACAGGAAGTGTTTCCATGGGGACAGTCAAGAGTGACGGATTTCGTCAGCTGTGAAGTTATAACAACGGATAGCACAAAGGTCCGATGAGAGAGAGAGGAGGAGGAGGAGGAGGAGGAGGAGGAGGTGGGAGGAGTGTGAGAGCCAGGTGAGGCAGGAGCAGCAGCAATGAAGCAATCACTTGGACCAATGACAGCACACCACACAGGTAGGAGTTCACCTGAACATCAGCGATCAATCAGATCGTTCAGACCTCCTGGACCTGCTCCGCTGTGAACGTCTCAGTCTCACATTAGTCATGTGAGTGTGAGGGTGTAACGCCGAGCGCGAGGCACGTGAAGAAGAAGAAGAAGAAGAAGAAGAAAGGGGGGAAATAAAAGAGCTGCACAGGAAGTGACAGATTTAAAATAGAGAGAGAGACAGTACAAAGGTGCAGAGCGACAAAAGAGTAGAGAGGAAAAAATGGGACAGAAACAGGCAGAATGAAAGGGGAGGGGCGGGGGGGGGGGGGGTGGGAGGGGGGGGCAAAGACAGAGGTAGAGAGAGAGAGGATGTGACTTGTCAGGAACAGAGTTATTAATACTTCATAACCATTGAAAATTCCCAGTGAAGCTCAGAGAGTCGTTCTGTTTGATGAGGAGACATCGGTGCTGACGGAGCCTCCTCCTCCTCCTCCTCCTCCTCCTCCTCCTCCTGCTCCCCCTCCTCCTCCTCCTCCTCCTCCTCCTGCTGCTCAACCAGCAGGTGTCAATTTGGGCTTTAGGTTTCACGTTATTTACATATACACATGATAAAAGAAATCAGAGGAAGAACAAAGTGGAGGAGAAGAAGAAGAAGAAGAAGAACTCCCACAGGGACGATGACAGCGACACAGGAAGTCAGGATGACAAACAGCATAAAGAGCAGGAGAAGAAGAAGCTGATCTGTACAGGTCTGGTTTGAATCCAGGGACGAGCAGCTGTCAGTCACATATGAATCTACCCATGATGCACTTGGTCTCAGACTCATCACACACGACACTGAACTCGTCAAAACAAGGATTTATAGATAATCAAGAAAACATTTGAATGAACATCTGATCAGAGAAAACAGGAAACATAACTTCTTCTCCCCTCCTCCTCCTCCTCCTCCCCCCCCCCCTCAGGTCCTTCAGTCTGAACCAGACCTCGGGGCAGCTCAGCATCAGAGAGGGAACTCCTCCAGGTTCGTACCAGCTGCAGGTGCGCGTGTCGGACCGCACCTGGCCTGACGTCACCTCCACGGCTCAGGTGGAGGTGACGGAGCTGCAGCAGGAGGCGCTGCAGAACGCCGCCTCCCTCCGCCTGTCCAGTGAGTCCTGTAGTCATGACGACGACAGTAACAATGACTGTTGTTGTTTTTTTTTTTGTTTTTTACTTTTAATCATTCACAGGATGCATGTGTGCACTGCTGGTTGCCATGGTAACTGTAATTAGCAGGGATAACGCTGCATATCCCAGAGTGCCGTAGGGTCCCAGCTCCAGGGCTGCCAGCCCCTCCAGGTGTCATCAGCAAAGCATGATGGGAAATAACTCACTCTCCTCTTTCTTCTGCTTTTATGGTTTTATTTTTAATATTTGTAAAGATGAAAATATCAGGTCAGTGAATGCATCGCCTCTCCTCCCTCTCCTCCCTCTCCTCCCTCTCCTCCTCCTCCTCCTCCTCCTCCTCCTGCAGACCTGACGGTGGAGCAGTTCTTCAGCAGCGGTCCTGGACGGGAGAGTCGTTTCTCCGTTCTGACTCGCTCGCTGGCCGAGCTCCTCCAGACGTCTCCAGAAAACGTCCAGATCTTCTCTGTGGGCGGAGCCAGTCGACGGGAGCGGGCGGAGCTTAACGTCTGGTTTGCCGCTCACGGGTCGCCTACTACAAGGCCGAGAAGCTGCACGGCTACGTGGCAGCGAACAAAGTCCAGGTGAGGACAGAGTCTGGTTTCATCAGCTCAGGTCGGTTCTCAGTTTTCCCACTCAGTATCTCATCACCTGAACGAGTCGTCGGGGCCAGAAACAGGCCAATCAGGACCTGGTCTGACTGATGAAAAACAAATAAATATTTAAACTAAAGTGTGAGGACATGATAAAAGTTACTGATGAAGCCTAAAAGCTGTCAGTCAGATACAGACTAAACTCTGCAGATTAGGATTAAATTACAGGTTTGAAAACAGAAACTGATTCACTGACGTTTGTTTCCTAAAAGTTTAACATAAACATGTCGATGTCGATGATGACGTCATCACTACAGGTCAGTTCAACATCACATTCACACATTTGTTCTGTGCAGTTAAACAAACACTTAGAAACACACAGTGCAAAGCATTTAACACACACATCGACACACACACACACACACACACACACATCTGCACATGAGCATGAATATTACAGATCCATTAACAGCCTGAGAGCAGCTGCTGACCTGAGTTCATGTGATCCGTGATTCAGAGGCAGGAAGTCAGCCCATTGACACACACACACACACACACACACACACACACTGTGCTGCTCCTCTGTTGATGAATGAGACAGTAAAACATCATGACGCTGCTGAAGGACGAATGAAAAAGTAATGACAGAGAGAACAAACATGAATATTCTAAAAACTGTATAAATCTGTGTTTAATATAATTTATATGGTCACAAAATGTTGTATAAAAAGATCATGATACCGTATGTTCAGCGTGTGGACGTATACACACATCTCATCTGTACGTGGGATCAAACTGATCAGAACAACGTGTGCATCAGAAGCTGCAGAGTAAAGTTGTGTGTTGAATTATCTCAGGTTCAAAGTCTCTAATCTGATTCAGAACAAAGACAGAGAGACGACGCTTAAACTGAGCGTGGAGTCAAAACGCTGAAGCTCTGCCTGGGGAGTGATGATGACGATGATGATGAAGATGATGAGGAGTCAGTGTGGATGAAGAAGTAGCTTCTCCAAAAAAAGACCTCGACACAGAGGCAGACAGGAAACCCTGAGGGAGCCTGATGAAAACCTCTCAGCCGTGAAGAAGAGAATGGAGATGACAAGCAGGGAAATGGGTGAATTTGCCAACAGAAGAAAACGACAGTGAAACTTTAACAGGGGGGGCGGGGGGGGGCACAGAGTGTCGGGGGGGGGGGGGGGGGGGGCAGAGGAAGCTCAGGTGCCACCGATGTGTAGAGACATCAGATCAAAGATGGCTGCCATCACTCTCTGAAACTCTAAGAGCTCCAGTTGTAGTTTGGGTTTAATCCTGGTTTTAGTTTTAGCTCATTTGTCTTAAATCAAGATTAATCCTGGTTTTAGGTTTTGGATCTTTTTTTTTGGATTTAGCATCAGTTATCTACCTGAGCTTAGGGTTAGTTTTAGTTATCCTTGGACTCAATCCTAGTTTTCAGTTCAGCTAACTCAGTTTACCTAAAGTTTAACCCTATTTTTAGCTTCATATAGCGTTGGGTTTAATCCTGGGTTTAATGTCAGAGAGCTCACGTTACCTCAGGTTTAATGCTAGTTTTACTTTGAGTTATCATTAGGTTTAATCCTGGTTTAAATTTGGGTTTGCTCAAGTTTAATCTTAGTTTTAGCTTCATTTTTCTTTGGGTTTGATCTTATTTTCAGTTACAGTGAACCTGTTACCTTGAGGTTCATGCTAGGTTAAGTTCCAGGTAGTTCACATTATCATGAGTTTAATCCTAGGTTTAGTGTCAGTTATCTTCGGGTGTCATCCTAATCTGAGTTTCATTTACTTTCCATTTTGTTTTCGTTAGCTTCATGCTAACAGTTTGAGTAGCCAAGTGTTTTTGACACATTGTATCTGATTTTTCTTTTTGACATTGGACCTAAATGTTTGTTTGTGTACCCCCCCCCCAGCTGGAGGCCATGTTGGGCGTGTCCATCTCTCAGGTGGGCGTCGACGACTGCCCCCACACTGACTGCAGTCAGGCCGGCGGCTGCAGCAACAAGGTGTCGTTCAGTCAGGCTCCGGTCGCCCTCAGCTCGGGGAACACGACTCTGGTGTCGCTGTCGGCCTCGACCACGGCACAGTGTGGCTGCAGGGGGCGGGAGGCCGTCCACCTGCCCTGCTCCGCCTACCCCAGCAGCCCCTGCCTCAACGGGGGCACGTGTCAGGACGGACCTCTGGGATACAGGTGGGTGCAGGGAGGGGTCAGAGGTCACAGGTACTGATTGATCAGATCTAGTCAAATTCACCTTAATGAAGCCAATGTAAATCTACAGTTCAGTCATATGGGTCCTGTTCACACCTGTTCACACCTGTTCACACCTGTTCACACCTGGTCACACCTGTTCACACCTGTTCACACCTGTTCACACCTGGTATTGACCTGTGTCTTCAGTAATCAATCACAGTGATCAGCTCTGAGTGCAACTTTAAAACGTGGTAGAGGGCAGAGTGGGCGGTCCTTCAGATGACATGTCGGCAGAGTGGGCGGTCCTGATGATGTCAGAGGAGTGGGCGGTCCTTCATCAACAATAACGGCTGAAATAGGAAATGAAACCCTCTCTGTTTCCACGGCGACGTCGTGACGCCGGCAGATGTTTATAATCTGAAACCTGACGAGCGTTTAGTGAATTTGTGAAACATTTATGAGCTTTAATGAGAGAGAGCTGATTTCTCTCGGAGCTCAAACGTCTGCAGCTTCGTCACATCAGTTTAAGCAGCTGAATCTGACAGATGGTTCGTCTGCTCTCCTCCTCAGCGCTCTTTAAAAATAAAAGCCTGTTCACACTGACGAACGAGTTCCACACTTACATTTAATTAACAGTGTTTCTGTCAAGGTTTCCTCCGTTTGCTTTCTGTCTCTCTGTGTTTGTCTGATGCATCTCAGTTCGTTTTAATTAATGTTTTCATGTCTGCAAAGAAAAACTTTTACCAGAGGAGAGGAGGCTTCATCAGACCAGATGTATTTAAACAGGAGCGAACACACGACGCGAGGTTTGATCAAGTGGATGCACTGTGACACGGTTTCAAAAACAAACTCCTGCGAGTTTCAAATCCAGCGTTCAGTTATTTTCTTCTATGCTCAGGTTCGGTTTTTATTCACGAGGGCGACTCACAGAAACACACGAATCATAACGAAGGAGACAGAGAAAAGGTTAAACTGTTACACGTCGCTGTTTCCAAAGCAACATTTCAGTTCGTCAAAATCAAAAACAACACGAGACAAAAACTAAATTAAAACCAAATGAGTTAATGAAGTGAAACATTAAGATTAAAACTGGTTTCAAGTTGAGTTTGAAAGTAAGACAGTCGTCAATCAGCCAATCAGGAGCCACCGTCAGCCTCCATTTCAACCTTTACAACAGGCCTGCAGAATTTTCAAAATAAAAGCAGCACTTCCAAAACTCTTGATTTTCTTCTGAGCATTTTTTAAAAATCTTTTCTACTTTCTACCTTTTGTTTTTATAAATATTTTGTCAAATTCGGTTGTTTTTTCTCTCTCTGCTCCGTGTTCAGAGTTTTTGTCTGATGACACACAGGACGCAGTGGGTTGTTGGAAGGCGATGTTTCAAAATAAAAGTACCTGGAACACAGACGTGGCAGGGTGGACGTGGGCCGATCGATTGAATTTTAATGATACGATGATATGATTGATAATGTGATTGATAAACACTGTTAAACTGTGTCTCAGGTGTCGGTGTCCTCCCATGTTCGACGGCCCTGAGTGTCAACAGACCAAACACAGCTTTGGAGGCCAAGGCTACGCCTGGTTTCCTCCCATCATGCTTTGCTTCCAGAGCCACATCTCCCTGGAGTTCTTGGCTGAGTCGCCCAACGGGCTGCTGCTCTACAACGGACCTGTTGGCCCCGCCCACTCCCGGGAGCAGGAGGACTTCATCGCCATAGGTGAGTGTCCAGGTGACAGACAGGTGAGAGGTGGGCGGAGCTTATAGAGCCTGAAAGGTGACATCTTTTACCTCAGAGCTTTATTCTGATGGAGCAGGGTGGAGGCGGGTGGAGCCACGTCTCTTTCAGCGAACAACAAGGGCTGAACGAGGATGTTGCCGTGACGACACGGTCTCTGTGGACAGCGAGCTTTGTAAAGGCTAATGTCAGGTCCCAGTGGGCGGAGTTAGCGGATTAGCCTGCAGTGGCCTTTACAGCTGCATCGTGTGGCTTTAACGTTATATAAGTATTATTGAGCCTGTGTGTGTGTGTGTGTGTGTGTGTGTGTGTGTGTGTGTGTGAGGGGATCAAAGATGGCTGCAGCATCAATCATTCACATGTTCAATAGCATCACATACACACACACACACACACACACACACACACACACGATGTCCGATATGGACCGTTGATGATATTCAGACACACACACACAGAACTGAACGAGCAGATTCAGCAGCTTCACACACACTCTGGGGTCAAAGGTCACGTGACCTCAGGTTGAGACTCACACATGAATAAAGTTTTCAGAGACCAAGGAGAAAACATGTTGTTGACGTTTCTCCTCTGAGTCTGAAAGAGCCAGAGGTCAAAGGTCAGACTGACAGCAAAAGACTGAAGCAAACGGAGGCTGTGTCGCAGTGTGGAAGTGTCCCCGTGCAACACAGGGGCAAACGTCGTTCCTACGTCGTCCATACAGGAACCAGAGCAAAGACAAGAAGATTCAGTTCATCATCGCACCTGAGTGATGTCATGACACCTGAGTGATGTCATGACACCTGAGTGATGTCACGACACCTGAGTGATGTCATGACACCTGAGTGATGTCATGACACCTGAGCCCACTGGATCTTTAGATTCACATCAGTTTGGATTTGAACCAAAACAAAAATCAGTTGTAGATTTTAACATGAGAGAAAAAATGACACGCGTTCACAGGCCGGAATATGACGTCAACATGATGTCATCAATTTCACCTGTGTGTTCACCTGTGTGTTCACCTGTGTGTTCACCTGTGTGTTCACCTGTGTGTTCACCTGTGCAGAGCTGAGGAATGGCGTTCCAGCTCTGAGTATAAACCACGGATCAGGAACTCTGACGCTGCAGCTGCCGCCGAAGTCCACGGTCACCGACCGGCGCTGGCATCGACTCGACATCATCAGTGACGGGAAGGTAGGAGGGACAAACTTCAGACGAGACGATGTTAATGTGAAAGATGAGACAGTGGGCGTGTCCTCACCTCTGTGTGTGTGTGTGTGTTCAGGCCGTGCAGCTGATCCTGGATCAGTGTGGGGGCGTGGCCTTGAATGAGCCAGAGGGAGTCATGGGCGACGCCCAGGAGGTGGACGAGTCCAGCTGCAGAGCTGCAGGAGAGACACCTGGGAACCAGAGGTGAGGTCACACCTGAGATGTACTGGCTCCTCCTCTTTCTTATCTACACCTCCACTCTCCTCACTCACCACCTCCTCTCCTCCTCCTCCTCCTCCTCCTCCTCTTCCTCCTCAGGTATCTGAACGTCTTCCAGCCTCTTCAGTTGGGCGGAGTCAAGGAAACATCTCCTCACCGACGCTACCGCAGCTTCACCGGCTGCATCCGCAACCTGGTGGTGGACAGTCAGGTAACAATCGATGCAACATTTACCCACAATCCCCTCTGTTCTGAGCTCATTTCCTGCGCCTGGACGAGCATCGCCACAGCTGATGATGATGATGATGTTGCTCCGCCCCTCAGGTGTATGACCTGGCGTCTCCAGGTGAGAGCGTCGACAGCTCCCCAGGCTGCAGGCTGACGGACGGAGTGTGTGTGACGGCGTCCAGCCCGTCCTGCGGCGTCCACGCTTCCTGTCTGGCCGACTGGGGCTCATTCAGCTGCGAGTGTCACCCCGGATACAGCGGACACAAGTGTGACCGCGGTGAGTGTGTGTGTGTGTGTGTGTGTGACGTCCCTTCTGGTGTCTCAGTCTCAGTGAAGTAGACACACGTGTCAATCAAACCTCTGCCCCGCCCCCACAGCCGTCCCAGAGTTCTCCTTTGAGTCGGGCAGCGTGGTGCGGTACCAGCTCAGAGGAGGAGGCAGCTCCCGTCGCACCAACGTCCAGCTGTTCCTCAGAACCAGAGCCACGTCGGGCGCCTTGCTCTCCGTGACGTCCCGGGACTCCAGCGAGTACATCGTCCTGGAGGTCAGCTCGCAGCGTCCCTCGCCACGTCGTCATCATCAGCTGCAGTCTGAGTTTGGCGCCTGAGCTTTAACGTCTCTCTTCTCTCTCAGATCGTGGACGGTCACCTCTCGGTCCGGGCCGACCTCGGCGACGGCGCCAATGCCATGCGGCTCCCCGGCCAGCGCGTGGACATCGGCCAGTGGGTCCTGGTCGGCCTCAGTCGCCACGACAACCTGTTCACACTGCGGCTGGAGCAGGGAGGAGGGTCGCGGGAGGCCCGGGCTCAGCTGGGGAGCCGGCGGGAGATCGTGGTCCACCCAGCCAGCGTGATGGTCGGCAACGGGCCGGTCCCCGGCGACAAGGCCGACTTCCAGGGTGAGACTCCATCTGGACTCTGACAGCCTCACCTGAGTGAGCGACCACAGGGGGGCGGAGCTAACTGTGGCTGTGTGTGTGTGTGCTGCAGGTTGTCTGAGGGACGTTCGTTTCAACGGTCAGGTCCTCCCTCTGGACGGCCAGAGCCGCGACCTGGTGACGGTGCTGGAGAGGCGGGGCGTCGCCGCCGGTTGCTCCAGTGACGCCTGCAGCAGCCAACCATGTCGCAGCCCGCTGCACTGCATCGACCTGTGGAGGAAGCACCAGTGCAGGTGACACACACACACACACTGTACACACACACACACACACACACACTGTGACATCAGTGACTCACCTCCTCCTTGTTTCCCAGGTGCCCCGGCGGTCAGGTGACGGTCTCTGATGACTCGGGGCAGCGCTGCCTGCCGTCGCCCTGCGGACTTTCTTCCTGTCGTAACGGCGGCGTGTGTCAGCCGCTGTCGGCCGACAGCTACCGGTGCCGGTGTCAGGAGGGGTTCAGGGGTCAGCGCTGCGAGCTGGGCCAGGTCAAAGGTCACCGCATGGCCGCCCTCAGCCCCAGCTCCATCTTGGCCATCAGCATGTGTCTGCTCGTCTTCTTTGGTGAGAGACGAACGCCGGTCACTTCCTGTTCACAGCAAACCCCAGAGCTGGGCCGCTGGTCAGGCAGAGGTCCCTACGGTGGCCCAGAGGGTCAGAGCGCTTCACTCTGTGTGATGACATCATCACTTCTAACGTTAATCAGAAACAAACACACTCACTTGTGTAACAGTGATCGATGGTGATCGATAGGTTTCCATCAGCATCGATCAGCTGACGTTGATTCACTTACATAAGAGTTACACAACGGTCGATCGTTACATCATCAGTTGGTTGTATCAGGACTACATTACCCATCAGCCCCCTCTGCTCCTGCTGACACACAGTTCACTGCTGAAGGATCCAGTGGAAATGAAAGAGAATTATTTGTTGGTTTTAAATCTGCTGACGTTTGTGAACGAGCCTCAAACTCTGATGTTAATGAGACAGGAAGGAAGTGAGAGCCGGAGGATTTATAGTGTGTGTGTGTGTGTGTGTGTGTGTGTGTGTGTGTGTGTGTGTGTGTGTGTGCAGCGGTGCTGGTGGCGGTGACCGTGTGGAACCAGAAAGGGAGCCGCAACAAGTTCAGGAAACGAGGAGTTTATCACATCCCTGCTGAGCACGAGAGCTGGGAGGACATCCGAGAAAACATCCTCAACTACAACGAGGAGGGGGGGGGCGAGCAGGACCAGGTACACACACACACACACACACACACACACACACACACACACACACAGATGGACTCTCACACTGAAATATCAGAAACAAGAAACTTTCCCATCTCCTCTCTCAGCTTCTCTCTGGAGCTCTAGAAACAACAGGTTGGTGTCAGCCAATCAGAAGAGAGGAGGCTCTGAGCCTCTCTTCTGATTGGCTGACTGTTTTCTGACTGATCCAATAAAAACAGAGCAGATTTCAGAATAAAACACTCAGAGAAACCAAATCCTTGTTGGATGGTGGGTCCAGGTGGTGGGCGGGGCTTGGTGACTGCTTTGTAGTGACATCACAAAGTGACAGGAAGTCCTAAGTCATCTACCTTTATACTGTATGGAGCTTTAATATAATGGACACTAACTGGCTCCTCCCTCTTCCTCTAGAATGGTTATGACATCACAGAGTTGAAGCGTCCTCTCTGCTCCAGTCTGTCTCAGTCCTCGTCCTGTACGACCGCCCCCCTCATCAAGTCCTCCCCCGGCTCCCAGGAGGAAGTCCACCCGTCCAGCTCCTCCTGCAGCTCCGGCGCCCCCTACCTCAGCATCCCGCATCACCACCACCACCATCAGCACGGCGCCGCTGCCGCCGGCTACAGTGGCGACGGGGCCTACGCCAACTACGCGGCTCACGCCGGGAGAGACGCGGAGTCAAGTGACGCCGGAAGCTACGTGGACGCCGCTCAGCCGACGTCGCGCTCACACGTGGACTTCAAGAGCTACGTGGCGAGGATCATCTGGGAGGCCGACAACGACGGCGACTCGTTCCCGCCTGACGCCTACCACGTGTGGTGCGTGGAGGGCTCAGGGTCGTCGGCGGGGAGCCTCAGCTCCCTGGGGTCGGCCGCCTCGCGTGGGAACGTCGCCACCGCCGTTGCCCGTGGTGATGAGCAGGAGGAGGAGGATGAGGGCGGGTTTGTTTACGACCGGCTGTCGAGGTGGGGGCCCAAGTTCCAGGCGCTGAGCGAGATGTACGACCGGCCCCAGCTCGCCCTCTCCTACCAGGACGCCATCGCCTACATCCAGAGGAGCCACAGCCACGACCCGCTGCCTCACCACCACTGAGGGGCGACACAAAGCCCCGCCCACACACAGGCACATACAACAGACGGAGGGAGGGGCTCTGCTGCGTTCACAACCAATCAGAAAAACTGTAAAATCAGGTTTCAGGGATCATAAACACGTTGAAGATGTTTTTAAATTTCAGATTAAAACTCAGAAACAAAGTTTGTTTTGTTTGTTTCACACAAAAACAAACAGGAAGAAGTTTTTATCGAACAACAAACTGAAACCCACGCGACGCTCCAGCAGCTGTTTACTCTGATCTGATGCAGAGATGAATGAGAGCAGCTGTTTCCTGTTGATCAATAATTGATTGATTGATCCGTTCACTTTTCACAGTCTGAAACAATCAGAGACTTTGAACGCAGCAGCTCCGCCCCCTCACGTTGATGGACAGCAGCAGTGAAGCAACGATGCGTTCAGGTTCATCATGTGAAGCTGATGTTTCTCCAGATGTTGCAGAACGTCTTCAGACTTTAATAATTTATTTCGTCGGCTGGAAACTGTTGGTTGATCTGTATTTATTTCTCTTCTTCGTGGGTCACAGAGTCTTTTACCTTTTTGTTCTTTGAGTCGAGGAGCGTCACGATCAGACTGGAGCCACTTTAAGGTCTCGATGTGAAAACACGAGTTTGTTCTTTCAGGTTCGTTTCTTAATCTCATTACTTTCACCCCGACACTTTTCACTTCGGTCACAAACCAAAACCCACGAACAAAAAGTCGACTTTTCAAAAGAAAACTCTCTCAAGGACAAAGTCTCTTCTTATTTTTAGACTTTTATTTTCTTAAGCAGCTCCGCTCCCTCTCTCTTTTCTAACTTCCTGTTGCACTAACGGACCCTTCAGAGAAAAAACCTGAGCAGGTGAAACATGTAAAATAAGCTTTGATAGGACGAGAGATTATTTTTTTACTCCCCTTGTAGAAACTTCCCAGAATCCTCTGCGCCTCTCTGCGTTGGTCGTGCACCGTGGTCACGTGGTGGGCGGAGTCACAGATGTTTTATTTACAGAGGAAACAGATCTGGACGTTCGTCGAGGTCGAACTGTCGGATACAGAAACAGGAAGTGATGTCAGAGGTTTGTTGATGATGAAACTGTTGAAGAAGCACAAAACAAATTAATCATCCTGAAGTCCAGATGTGAACGAAACCGTCACATCTGTATCGTGTGAACGGCGTCAGATCAGTGCTTCAAAATAAAAGCTGGTGATAACGTCACAGAAACATTACATCATAATACAAACTAATAAGAGCTGTTACACAAGAAAACTACTTCTAATTATAATTAAATCACAATCACAAAATAAAATGCATAAAATTATTTAAAAAAAAAGTTAATTACAACAATAAAAAGTGAGTAAAACATTTGCAGCAGCTCAAAAAACAAAATTAAAAACAACTGCTGTGACGAAATCAATAAAAATATGAATATGAAAACACATACAAAGATAAAATCAATCAGCTCTGAGCCACAGACTAGTTTTCACTTTAATTTGAAAGTCTACAGTGGTGTTGTCGTCTTATGTGGACATGACGTCGTCTGATTGGCTGCCATCACCTCTGTACATTTACACACAGCAATCCACTGCAGAGTCGACAATCTACTTCCTGTTTACGGCAGCGAGCTCAGTGTGTCGAGCTGAAACTTCAGATTTAGTTTCTGAAATGTTTTATTTTGAAAACTCATTAGTGGGCGGAGCCTGAGGAAAGGCGTGAACCTGTGACCAAAGATACAGAGAATCAAAGTGAATCTTTTCAGTTTAAGAAGATAAAAATATTAAAAATGAATTTGTTGATTTTCTTTTATTTTCGGATGAAACGAGTTTTGTGGCGACTCAGTGGTTTTGTCACGTGGTAACGAAGGAGTGTTTGGTTTGGTTCAGTCTGTGTGAAGCTTCAGATCTGATCCGTTTTTAAACGCTAAAAGGGGGTGTGGCCTCTCCCTCACAGGTGTGTGTGTGTAAAATATGGTAATACTTTTCAGTGACGTTTCCCAGAATCCCTCTGGGGCCCATGTTGTCATCGGTAACGGCGCCTCATGAATGTAGTTTTATAAAAACAGAGGAGACCTTCAGGGGTTTCCTGTAGATGGGTGGAGGGAGTGTGAGCGAGCGGAGAGTACAATCATTTCAAACTTTATCGAACAAACACGACTCTGACGAACAAACGTCCAGGTGCCTGAGAGGCTTCGTGGTTTTTTCCCAGAATGCACCTGTAGAGCGGCGTTTAGGTTTTTTTTCCTCCTCTGACAGGAAGTGACTTGTACTCGCAGCTATGCATCCAAACCAAACTACACAGGTGTCTTTTCTACGCTGACGTGAAGATCCAGATGTTGAGTCTGAGTGTCCAGATGTTGATCTGTTGATGTTTGTTGTGAATCCAGTGTTTTTAAAGCAGTTTACTACAAGTGTGTGTGTGTGTGTGTGTTGAATACACACACACACACACACATGTTGTTGTGTTGGACTGAGAGTGTAACAGCCATGTTCACCTGTATGATGTGATACACCTGTACATATGGACGTTTTCTAGCAGCTTAACATGGACGATTCCTTTTGTATATGACTTTTAATAAAAAGGCTTTTTTCCCCAAGAGAGTTTGACTTTTATTTTGAAGGAGGAACGAGTGTTGCTCCTAAAAACACTTTCATCTGTGACCCCAAGAAATCTAAGGCAGCCCAGGAGGGTCAAATATAAAAGATATATAAAATATAACATTATAAACAGTGAGTTTTTGACACTGAAGCTTTTTATTCAACATATACAAGTAAAAAACTCAACATTTTGCAGCAGCTTTGATTTGCTCGACTAAACATCTGATAAATGAGTCGCTCTACAACACCAGCGTTAAAGTTTAAACATTTGTACAAAATTACAACATTTATAAAAAGAAAAACTCCAAATAAAGAGTTTTTAAGTTTTTTAAGTTCAGAAAAACAGAGGAACGTTTCATCCATATGTCCAGTTGATATTTGTTGTTGACGGCGCAGCACTGCCACCTGGTGGTGAGTTCTGACACTACAGGAGTATGAACACTTTGATTTTGACCTTTGACCTTTTAATATTAATGGGAGGTAACACGAATGCATCTGCTCTTCCTCCATGAGTTTAAGTTTTTCTCTTCACACATGTCCATCATCACATTTAAGTTCATTTGCAGACACACCGACATTTTCAGTGATGTTTTACATGATGTTTTACCAACATCAGGATTTTAACACGATGCTTCCAATAGTTAATAATCTAAATGAATCCAACATCATGACATTGATTTGTCCACATATTAATTATTATCAATATGTTCTGGGTTTGATTTAAGCATTATGAACTGATGTGTTCCTTCTACTGAGTCATCTCTTGTTGGGAAAATGACCTCTGACCTCCCACTCAACAGCCCCCCCCCCCCCCCCTCCTGACACACATACAGACTGGACACTGAGTTGACATGAAGCATATGCATTGTTACATACAATGGTTATCATGCTCTGATGCAGCTCTCTGTGTGTGTGTGTGTGTGTGTGTGTGTGTGTTGGGGGTCGCAGCAGCTTGTGTCTGGCTGCTCAGTATTGTCTTTGACCTCTTTAACATGTCGATCAGCTTCAGTCTGAGCCTCAGTGTCTGCAGCAGCAGCAGCAGCAGCAGTTCACCAGTGTTGCTGCTGTTTGACCGTCACTTTATTTTTTTGTTAATTGTTTTTATACCCAATAATCAATAAGCAATTTGAAAGGAAGATAAAAACACATTATTGATATGTGTAGTTTTTATTATGAATATGTATATTTTTATGCCATGTAAATAGTTTGCTTGTTAGCATGTAGCCAGTCAGAGCTACAAAAATGTCACTGTTTTGACAAGGAAAAGATTTGACTTTTAAAAAGTAAAATTGTTATTTTATCAGTAAAATCATGAAAATGCTTCGTCACAGTAAATGTCACTGGTTGAAGAGAAAAGACAGAGTTACTTCAGACAGATGGTTTCACACTGAAATCACAATGTTTGTTCTGAATTGGTTGGTAAACAGCTGCTAATGCTAACGCTAACGCTAACGCTAGCTAAAACAACACAGCTCCTGGAGGAAACACAAAGGGCCTGTTAATGATGACGAGGGCCTTTAAACAAACACCAACAGATTCTGTTTCAGTGACTTGAAATATTTATTTCCTCTGTGAAACTGTCAGAGTTTATGATCATTATTTAGCATCCGTTAGCTTTAGAGCTACAGGACACTGACTGTGACCCACAGACCTGAGAGGTCGAACCACCGATTACACAACCTCTGTGTGTGTGTGTGTGTGTGTGTGTGTGTGTGTAGTCTGAGGCCACGCTTTCCCAGGCCAACACAATACACTCACTCTACAGGAGTTTTTAAAGAGGTGGGGGGGGGGGGGGGGTAAATGTGTGTGGATGGAGGCCTCAGACCGCCAAACACACACACACACATGACAAAAGGTTGAATAATGACCATGGCATTCACCCCCATGTTAGGGGCTTGTGTGTGTGTGTGTGTGTGTGTGTGTGTGTGTGTGTGTGTGTGTCACCCTCTCTCTCACAGTGGAGTGAAGTTTCTGGAGTTTCACAGTTTTCCCTCATTTACACCTCAGTGTTTTTCTCGTCACCTGCTGCAGCTTCTTCTTCTTCTTTAGTTTTTCTTTCTACCAACTTCACACTGAACTGAGACAAACTCTCCTCACTGCAGCGTGAAGGCTGACAGGGCTGTATGACAGACGTGTGTGTGTGTGTGTGTGTGTGTGTGTGTGTGTGTAATGCAACATCTGCTGTAGAGGAATTAATAAATGTTCACCATTAGGACCTCAGGTCTGAGTCTTCATCACATGTGTTTGTATATGTGTGTGTGTGTCTATAAGTCCATGTATACGTGTGTGTGTGTGTAATAAAAAAATAAAAACAGAAACAAACCAAACTCTGTTTCATTCACTTCATTTATTTAAAACATTAAAATATAAAAGAAAATTACACATTTCTCCGTTGTTTCTATGTACAAACATACATTCAACATCTACATACAGTTTACATGGTCATTTGTTCACTGCTGAGTCTCCGTACAGTCACAGGTTTGTTCGCTCCGTCCGGCTCGTTCACATCGAGTCGTACAGTTCATCAGGTCGTTAAAGGCACCGAGTGAAGACAACGTCTAATGAGGAACTGTCTCAACAACAGGCGTCAGAGCACGAATCATAAATAGCTTTTTGCCTTTGGCAGAGATCAAACTGAGCTCATTCATTGCTGAAACAAAGATTCTTATTCTTCTTTAATTTTTTTTTTTACCTTTTTTTTTTTCTTTTTTTTTTTTTTATACATATGAACATTTTTTCTTACATACTGAGGCTTTTTAATAAATACAAGCACTTAAAAAGCAAAAAAAAAAAAAAAAAAAACTTTGCACAATCGTCAAGTTTCCCAGGAATGTAACAAAAACATGCAACCAGGTTGCAACAGTAAAAAAAGAAACTAAAGTAAAGTATAAAAGTATTTTTTGAGCCGGATCGACAGGCGACTGGTTCGTCGTGTGGCTCACGCAGCTACAAAACACTTTGTAGTCAATCATCACATTGTTTTTTCCTCTGTGGTGACACACGGGTGTAAATCTGACGTTTACAGGATTTCATGGGAATTTAAGAGAAAATGATAAAAAACAAAACAAACACGTTCCCCAGTTCATTGTGGAATGAAATAAAACCTGAGAATCTGACTGAAGCACCATCTGAAGGTTTTGTTCCCGTTTCACCAGAAGCAGCAGTGAGACTCTCAACACGAATAAAACACCTGACGGCTCTGAAATGTTTCCTCAGCGGCGTCGTCTCCACAGGAAGCTGCCGCGGCTTCAGGACTCAACTCAAACCGAAGACGTTCGATTCCCGACGAGCTCCGTGAACCAACGAGGAGAGCGACAGGAAGCGCGAGTCTGAGTTTAGTGTTAAAATAAAAAAACAAAACAAAAACAAACGGAGCCGCCGTCGTCCGACAGGTCGAGGGTCAAACTGTCGAGAGGTAGCGTTCGTCGCTGGTCGCGTTCCTTTCTGTTTTTCTGCTCAGGGATTGGCTGGTTTCTCTGTGCTGCTGGGAGGAGTCAGGACGGCTCCCACGGCGACGGGCGACATCTGACAGTCGGGACTGTCGATCTGACACTCCTGAGCTTTTCTCTGCAGGACGGAGGAGAAGAAGAAGAAGAAGAAGAGGATGAGTGTGAGGAGCCTGAGCTCAGCTCTCTGACCTCATGTACATGTGGATGAAGGTTTGACAGTAAGTGCAGTGGCTGCAGGTCGTCAGTGACTCGGTGCGTTTGTTTTCCTCACCAGCAGCTCCAGGTAGGCCACGTGTGTCTGGATGTTGTGTCTGTCGTCACTTTTCACTTTGGGGAAGTTCTTGAGCTGCGGTTTGGTTTCAGTTCGCAGTGCGTCCATGAAGGGCGTCATCCACTGGACACAGGGCGCCACGCTGTCCCACGTCAGACCTGACACACACACACACACACACACACACACACACAGGTCAGGATGCTGCAGGGACCTGATGTTCAGCCTGTCAGCAGCAGCAGCAGGTTGAAACCTGTGACTGAGGTCGTGCAGGTGTGAAAATCAAACCTACCTGAGACTTTGTGAACTATGTCGAAGGTGGAGAAGTGGCAGAAGGCGGCGGCAGCGAGGACGCTGTAGCTGTAGTCCAGAGAGCTGATGTCCATCATGCACAGATCCAAGAGCTGCAGCAGAGACACACAGAGCTCAGTGTGTTGCTTCAGTGGTTTTCTTTAGAGATGGAGGCGTTTGGTTCTGCGGCCGGGACCTACCTGTGTGATCTGGATGTACGTTTCCTGTGGGAACTGAGGAACCAGGAAGTTCTCCTCGTCTTTCTGGGCCTCGACCTGAGCGTACAGCTTCAGCCAGGAGATGGGCGTCTCAGGACAGAGGTTCCAGTCCAGCGCCTGCGGGACAGAGACAGAGTTTAGATTCAACTCCTCAAACATGTCACACACACTCTCACACACCCTCACACACTCTCACACACACCTCACACACACCTCACACACCCTCACACACCCTCACACACCCTCACACACCTGAGGCTTTGTGTTTTACCTTCAGGATGTGAAGCTCTGTCCGCTGGATGTCCCACATGTCGCAGGCTCCGTCTGTGACGTAGGCGAACTCGTAGATCTTTGGAGGGTAGATCTCCTGCAGGAGGAAGGAGAGACGGTGCGTTTATGGACGTGCGTCTTTTTCACACTTTACATCTTTAAAAGTTTCCGTGTGTGAAGAACTGACCTCGATCTTGGAGGCGATGAAGAGCGCCGTGATGCCGATGAGCTGCAGGTAGTCTTTGTTCACGTTCTCCTGAGTCAGCATGAAGCGGTCGAAGTAGTCCTGAGCCAGGTAGGCCGTCTGCCGGTGGAGGCTGTAGACCTCGCTCACCTGCGCACACACACACACACACACACAGTTTAACGACCTCCTTGCTCCACACAGATGAAGCCAGCGTGTTGAACCCGTTGAGAGCAGCCTCACCTCCAGCAGCCAGTCCAGCAGGATCGCCCTCATCTTGGGCTGCAGCTTGGGGTGTCGCTGCAGGTAGCTCTTATCATGGACGTACTTCAGCTCCTTGTTCAGCATCTTGATCCACACGTCGTCTGAGCTGGCCCAGCTGGAGGGGGAGGAGGGGGAGGAGGGGGAGGGAGGGAGAAGGTTTAACTTGTGTTTGGAGGAGTTAAGATGGTAAATGTCATATCTCCATCACTATTTCCCTGTTTCAGGTTTGACTGGTCACACTGCGCCCTCTTCTTCTTCTGTGGTTTAATGGCACTACAAACTGTGTTTTTCTAATATTTGACGCGCATGTCGACATCAGCATGTTGGGTTCAGATGTGCATGTGTTTAAATGTGGCATAAAATGATCAGAAAGTATCAATTAAATCACATTAATTGTTTGGCAGTTAATCATCAACATGTCATGGCTGACGCTCGCTCTGAGTCTGTGATGTCACTGTCTGTCCATCGTTCTGCATTTACCTTCTTTATTCCTTGGACTCACACTGAGCTCAGCTGACGTGTCTTCAGGGGTTGAGGCTTTATCTTTTCCTGTATCTCTCAGGTGCTGACGCACTAATTTGCTGCGACTCTGTCATTTGAAAGTCAAATCAAAGCCCTGAAACCGAGTCGGTTGAAAAAGCCCTCAGAAGCTGATTCACGGTGAGCGAGGCCGTTACACTCTGAATACAGAGGCGGGTGGAGCAGCAGCAACAAAAGGCCGTGGAGCTGGAGCGTGTGCTGTCGCTTCCTGCTGAGGTGTAAACACACACACACACACACACAGACTCACCTGAGCTGGGGAATGGGGGAGGCCTTGATGAAGAGGTTTTTGAAGCAGTAGCGTTTGAAGCTGGACGGGTCGGTCGGCTCCAGCTCTTTGTGTGGAGTTTCGATGAGGACGCATGGAGTGGCTCCGTCCTCCGACCAACACTTCTGTTCAAACACACAGAGGTAAAGACCAGAGGCTCAGACAGACGGAGCTGCAGATCGGTCTGATGTGCACTTTTCCACTTTGCTAACTTTATTCTCACACGTTTGAACAGTTGGGAGAAACAGAAAACAGACACTGGTGTGATTTTAATTCCCAGATCTGAGGGACACATGACTGAAGCTTTTTAAAGCAGCAGATTCTGTTGTAGAAGCTCGACGTCGCCACCATGTGGTGGACAGGAGCTGCTACAGGCTGCAGATCAAACTCCACTGACCTTCATCTGCTTCAGTTTAAACTTTAAAGATGAAGATTTGAAACCAGAGTCAGAAACAAAGTGTTGGACAGAAAAGACACGTGTGAGACAAACTGGACTGAAAACAAACCGAGGATGTGATGAAACTCACACAGAGTCTGAACCACAGGAACAAAATGGACGCCGGCTATAGAAGCACATCTATGTATCAATGTAAGTATTGATCACAAGGCTAAACTACAGACACACGCTGATACAACACAGGGCTGGTCTCAGTCAGGGAGGGGCAGCGTCACAGATAATAACCTCATAACTACACACACGGCTCTTATCTGTTACACACACACACACACACACACACACACACACACATTAATAGTGCGAACACACTGACCTGTATCTCATAGCTTTGTTTCTTGGCGGCAGGCTGGAGCTTCTTCTTGCAGGGCTGCAGAGGGAGTGCAAACGACACAGGTGAGAGGAGACTTAGTGACATCACTTGGTGACATCATCAGGAGGAGGGAAAAAAAAAAAAAAGCTCATTGAGACCAACCTCTGATTTCCTCTTCTTCAGCGGGGGTCTGACGGTCGGCTCAGGTGTGTTTGAATCTCTGGCTTGAAGTGTGATGCGACTGCTGGTGAGAAAAGTGAGAATAAAACACATGAATGAATAAAAATCGGCTTCGGCTGAAGTTCACACAGGAAATCACAAGTTTTTATTTCTATTTATTTCCTGTCATTCTGCCGCCGTTACACAACCCGAGGCACTGAGGTCGTTTTTACATGAAGAACATGGGGCTGCAGCTAAATGCTAATTAGCTGGTTTGGTGAAGAAAACTGTAAACGATCAGTCGATCACAGACGAATATTGATAATTTCAGAAGCAAAAAAGGTGAAGAAGTTGAATTGATCATCAAGTGTTGCTGCTTTTCTCTTTGTAATCTGATTACTTTAGTGGTTTCTCAATGAAAACATGTGACGGACGTGACTGTGGCTTCAAACATGGACATTATGAATAACACACTTTATATGACTGTATTATAACGTCACTGAAAAGCTGCTCACCTGCGTCTGGACATGGTGTTCAATGTTTATGGCTCCGCTGTGGAGGGAAGAGAGAGAGAGAGAGAGGCAACAGGTGAGACCCAGGTGCAACAACAACAATGATATACATGTAAATACAGACACATAGAAACATATACAAGTGAGAACTGATGCAGTGTCCTGGATCCAGCTCCTGATCAGAGTCCTGGGGCCATGATCTGACCTGGGCCCAGGACTCACCATGTTGGAGTCAGTGTGTGTGTGTGTGTGTGTGTGTGTGCTAACTTTGTATTATCACTAAAAAATATAAAAAAGAGTCAGAGTGGCTCATGGAGGTGGTGGAGGAGCTCCAGGAGGAGGTGGGGGCCACAGGGGTTCATCACTGAGGGGAAAATCACTGGTTTTCAGGTTCAGAGCTGTGGTTAGCTGCAGATAACACATCCACTGCGTTAGCTTCTGGGCCCCAGCAGCAGGAGCTGAAGCGGCTCCACCAACACACTGATGGTGGGCTCACACAGCTGGAGCACCACATGTGAAAGACCACAGCTCCATATTAACCGGGTTAATCAGATATAACCGAGATAAGAGCTAAAACCTCACCGGGCAGCCTGCTTCTCTAAGCTAGTGTGTGTGCGCTGGTAGCTGCAGCCCAGAGGGAGGGGGGCTGCTCGTTCCCTCGCTTTCTAACAAAAAAAACCTCCAAAATGATCCATTTTCACTGCAGATTATGATCTTCAGCGACGGGGGACATGTTTCCACACAGCTTCAGCCCGGGTTGAGCTGTGAAAATGCGAAAATATGAACTTTAATCCAGGACTGAAACTCAAAGACGCGCCAATTTCCTCAGCGCCAAAGCGGGAGGATTTGAGTCCTGCCTCCCAGAACCTCCTCCAGGTCGGCGGGGCAAACAGGCAGAAATGCCCGCTAAAACGACCCAAACTGACTTTAAACCAGACTCGACCGGTAGATTAACCCCCCCTGGATCAGATACCTGAGTAGAACCGTCTTTAGAGACCTCTAAGCGCCGTTACAGAGGAGGGAAGACCCGGCTCCACCGCGCGGCTAAGTTGCGGAGGGGAGCTACTGTAATTAGCAAACTTAGCCCGGTGCCTGCTAACTAGGTCAACAATAACCAGCCAACCCTGATGTGCATATGAAGTGATCACCAGCTGGTTTAACACGCAGACACCTGGATACCTGCACGGTTTAACAGCACAGGTGAAACACAAGTATAAAAGCGCCTTTTCTGCTGGTTTCTGCAGTTCCAGGATCAGCCTCGGTGCTGGGTCAGACACAGTCCACTCAGACCTGCTCCTTCACACCACACACCGCTTCAGGATGACATGCACCACTCACACAAGATGGAGAACTTCACATCAGAAGCGAAAAGCACCTCAACAAAGTCCGAACACAGAGTTTACAGACTGAGACGAAGCTGCAGATTGGCGCCGGTCGCCATTTAAACCGATTCAACACAAAACTGCGTCGATAAACCTGAAGAGTTGAGGTGAAACTTGTGCAGTGAAAAGCTGTGAAGAGTCTGAAGAGTGTAAATGAGGTGTAGAAGCAGAGAGGTGAGCGCAGAGCAGCTCTGTGTGTCGGTGCTCTTACCTCCTTAGTGAAGAATGAATGAATGCATCAGCTGTGGCGCCGGCGCCAATCCTTATATCCGCGTCAGGCTGTGGGAGCTACTGCGCATGCGCCTTCCCGGTTCACAGAAACGCGCTAAATGTTTTAAATTTGAAGTGAGATTTTCACAAACGAACGAAACCGGAACGTTCAGACGGCGACGGTCCGCTGCTCTTCTCGGTTTAACGGCTAACTAGCAACGGCACCGAGTAGATAAACGGGTCGTTTACCGAGTTTCTCAGGAGGCTTCGTTCATTTCTAACGGACACCGAGTCGCGCGGAGGGTTTTTTGGAGTAAAACCCGGTTTCCGTACGTTCCGGTTGGACTTTAACGGCTCCGTGGACTCGGTGAAATCACCCCGACGTGGAAACTCGTCGCAGTTTCACCGTTTGACGGAGATTTTCGCTATTTTTTCGCGGTACTTGGATCGGCTTCCGCGTGCCCGCTCCGCCCCGTAGGAGGATTCTCCGTGACGTCAGGCCAATGAGAGGGCGAGCAGCGGCGGCCGCGTGCTCCCGCCGGCGAATGTAAACAGAAGGAGCACGTGGGCCCGCTGTCAGAGAGGAGAGCAGCTGGTGTGAGGGTTTCCCTCTGTTTTTAACACTGACGCTGCTCATGGTTCATGTGAACCAAGGTTTTACAGGAACAAAACACTTGAATAAACACGAATACATCGATTTAACACCGTCACTGTGTATTTAAAGTAACGTATTACATTACAATAGTCAGTGTGTGTGTGTGTGTGCTCAGTATATTGTTTTGGTTGTTTACTTTAACATGTGCTGCCGAGAAGATCCGTTTTCTACTGTCAGCTTTGACATGAAAAAGTAGTTATTATACAGATATCTATATCTATATTATTGGTACAGATAAATATTGATCTCCCATCCACCCACACACACACACACACACACACACTGGACTGAACTGTTCTGTTGTGGTGACACATATGTGGACTATACTTGCACTTGCACGTATGTTAATGTTTAATACCTGTTTGTTGGAGCCTTGTTGTGTTACAGTTGTTTTATATGTGTGTGTGTGTGTGTGTGTGAGGTAATAATGCAATAAAACTTTGTTCAAAAGTGTGAGCAATAAAGTTTATGTATATGTATTTTCTGAGCTGACAGCGAGTCATTTAGGATCATAATACTCAGCAGTGTGTGTATCAGTGTGAACACTAGTGATCAAACAGAGTCCAGGCAGCAGCTGTGTATGAAAACATTTATTATAGGCTAATGAGAGATCACATGATTGAACTCCAACAGTCTGAAACAGATGACCCCGCTTTTCAATCAGCCATATGTCTTTGTTTCTGACATCAGAACAGAGTTGATCATTCATACATCCACAACAATACAAAGAAAGAGACCAGTTACTGTATCTGTCGATAAATAAAAAGTTAACCCTATGATTCCTACACCTTTTTTTGTGTGTGTTTTATCTTTTTGGCAAAGTGCTGTATTATTCCAGTAAACTACACAAAACAAAAACAAGTCTAACACTTGGTGAAAAATACAAATGCCACATAATATTCTTCACACGTTTGTCAAATAAACAACGGGAGAAATAACAAAAGTTTTTGCTACATCATTCTGTCTGGTTTGTTGAGTCATTAGAAAAATCTGTACACGGGCTGGATGGGCGGGCGGCGGCGGCGGCGAGGGCCAATCAGCTTCCTCCGAGTGGTGCATAGTTTGTTTCCGATGTCTGTTTGTGTGTTTTTGTTTACTCCGCCCACACGGGACGTTAAAAAACCAACAACAACAAAAACTAAAAAACAAAACAAAGAGAGAGTTCAAGTTCTTCATTGATGCATTGTCGTTACAACATTTCAACCTGGAAGGCACGTGATCCACAAATTTCAAGGCATTGAACAAAACAACAAAATAAAACATCACAAATCCCTGTTAGTTAGTTTGTTGATGTAGAGACGAGAAGAAAGAGATGATGAAACGTCCCCTCGGATCCCTTCTGTCTTTAAGTCTTTTCTCAAACACATCGTAGTAGAAACACAAAACAACAACGTCGTCCATGATCGAGGAAGATGAAGAGAAACATTCGAGAGAGAAAATGAACGAGAAGTTTAAAAACACCAGAGAGAGAGAGAGAGAAGAACCAAGTATTTACAGACCTCAGCTTAGTGCTTTCTCATCAATTAATGCTACCGTCAGGTTCTTAACCAGAGATTCAGTCGCCGCACTGACCGGATCCGCACCAGGCCCCGTAACCACGGCAACGGGAGCCGATCTGTCTCAGTCGGATCTTTGCGTATTGATCCTGTTGAAGTTGGAGTTTGATCATCAGGATCAATGAAGGACAAAATATTCTGTCCATGTGACGCTGAACAGAAAACACAGGATAAAGGTCAGGAGGCGTCAGAGCGAAGTCTTCAACCACTTACACTCCTGACTTTGTGTCTGGTGTTGTT
The DNA here is from genome assembly GCA_021432705.1 of Caranx ignobilis. Lineage (NCBI taxonomy): Eukaryota > Metazoa > Chordata > Actinopteri > Carangiformes > Carangidae > Caranx > Caranx ignobilis. The sequence goes on from JAFHLA010000165.1 coordinate 96,702, forward strand.
GTTGTTTTCATTCCTGACATTTATTCTGTTTTTTCTTTCTTGGCACATCTGGGCTCCCGTACTTTTAGTTTACAAAGTCCCCCCACCCCTCACCCCGCCACCCCCACCCACCCACTGCAGTGCGACGACTCGATGCCCCGGGCTCGACTTCCTCCTACAGCGAACACAGTGATCAAACCGTGTCGGCCGAGACCGAGAGCTGTTTACAACCACAAGATAAACAACAACAACAACAACAAAGATAAGTATCATAAACTAGTGAAAGGTCAAAGGTCACTGCTACTTTTTTTGGTTTAAATATTTGAACAGTTTAACAAAATGTAACTAAGTTAACATGGGAAACAGAAGAGTTAAAGAGCATAAAGTTCACTTCTAAAACCATGTCTGAGCAAAACAACAACAACAACAACAACAACAACAACAACGACACAGAAAAGGACCAAACAGGTTTGTTTCTCTCCATCATGGTGGATTTCCAACCAGCGCCAACAGTTTGTTTCACAGTCCTGGGACCAGGATCAGTTTCTTTACACTAAAAACTCACAAAAACAAACAAAACAAAGTCAATTATTTTCTCACAAACGTGTTCACGAGGGAACGAGCTGGAAAAGTCCGAGAGCATGAACACACACACACACACACACACACACACAAAGAAAACCGTCAGCCGTCAAGTAAATCTGCATCTTTCCTAAAGTGTAAAGGTGATTGGTTGTGACCCTGAGAAGTGAAACTGCAGATTAACAACAAAACCATAATAATAAAATTCAAAATTACAAAAAAAAAAGAACAATAATCTTTTTCCATTTTCTTTTTTCCAACCATCGCGACACTGACACGACTCTACAACCATGCAACACACCAACAGAACCAAACATACCTAAGCAAGAGAAACGCATATATACCAACTTCATACTGATATGTAAAATGTAAAATCTGTTTTTGTCTTTTCAAAAAAATATTTTGGAAGTTTTTTTTTTTTTAAATACATTTTTCTTTTTTACATTTCTATTCATCTCAAAGCTACCGTTAAAACAAGGCAAGGTTTTAGTTTTAGTGATATTTAACCCAGTAAAATTTTTACTTTTATTTATTTTATTTTATTTTTTCCACTTTTGTTTTTCCAAAAGAAAAAAATATATATTGTGAAAAGTACTGAATTACAAAGTCAGAGGCAGGTTCAGGCGCCGCAGGACGAGCAGAGAGGAAACATCGTGTTTCTTTATGCACTGGAACAAACATGAAAACTCAAAGCAGCTGCAGGAAGTGACTCTTATTTTGTCGACTCATATGAAACTCGTGTGTGTTCTGTGTCTCAGTTTTCAGTTTCACAGAGGAACCTGGACGCAGTGTTTTCTTAACGTCTCATTACTCCCTGAAATGTAGGCATTAATAGAGCTGGAGGGAATTTTCTTATTGACAAACTGCTGCTGTGTTTTTGATTAAAAAAAAAAAGAGTTTAATATTAAAGAACTTTTCAAAATAAAAGCATCATTATGTTTCAAAGAGACTGACACAAAGTCAGATTTGTATTTTTACAAATTTAAAATGTTGTTTGGGCTTCAACTTTAAAAACACTGGATCCTACATTTCCCATGATGCAGCTGGTGGTTCCACACAGAGTTACTGGTATGAATATGTCGTCTATGAGCTGAGGTAACAATACTTTATGACGCCATGATGTTGTTGAACAGCTGTTCTGTGGATCTGCTGGACTGAAGCTCAGACAGAAACAAACGGCACACTGTCGGATTATTGGATGATTTTTTAGGGGATTTTTCCTTTAAAATTTAGTTTTATCTTTAAAAGTTTAAAATCCATGGGGCTTACGTTGCCAGTTTCACAGACCTGGCAACCCTCTGGGCGACTTCCCTCAGCAGCACTCGTGCACTGATTAAAAGGCGGCGTGATGTGATGCTGCTGTTTGAGCCGTTGGTGTTCAACTCGTTCAGGATCTGAACCGTTTCCCGTTTCCTGACAAGTTGCCCCAGATAAGGCTGTCGCGCTGTGATGACCTCACAATGACCTCACAATGCCCCGCCCCACCTGGCTGTGAACCTGCCGCTGAGTAAAGTGACCTACAGCATTGATTCTACACACGACGTCCATAAAGAACGAGTATAAGAAGAAAAAAGAAAGAGAAGGAGGAGGAGGAGGAGGAGGAGGAGGATGCTGTCGCCGTGACAACACGTCCTCTCTGTGACTGGACACAAAGTGGTCCAACAGGAGGAGGAGAAGGAGACATGGTGACCATTTCTTTTCACATCCCTTCTTCTTGTAAGTGAGGATGATGACGGTGGATGAAGAGGAAGAGGAGGGGACATGTGATCAACAGGCCACAGGTGATGCGGCCATTTTCCCTATTTCCCCATCCAATCAGGTTTGAGAAGAGCTCAGGTGAGGAGCTCATGACGGAGGTTTATTTGCTGGTGAGAAGAAAACAGACGTGTGTGTGACGTGAGTTTGATTCCCATACTGCTCAGAGGAACGAGGTCGATGATGGTGATGATGATGATGGTGATGATGATGATGATGATGGTGATGGTGATGCCACGGCCTCAGAAGTTCAGGTGTCTCTGACTCGGCTGGTGCAGGTGTGTGGTTCCGGGCTTCGGGGGGCGGAGCAGGTTGAGGCGGCGCAGAGCGTTGCGGGACAGCGGCTGGGTGCGTTGGGTGGCGTTACCTGAGCGCTGCTGCAGGAGGCCGGCCCGGGTGGAGAGCGCTGCGGCGTAGCAGGCGGAGTGGAGGGTGGAGCGGCGCTGGACGACAGCCGCCTCTGGCCTGCAGGGGGCGACACACACACACACACACAGTGAGCTGGGTGCCAACAGGAAGTAAACAGGAAGTGTCACAAAGCTGAGGACCGTACCTGTGGCGGGGGACGTCCATCTTGCGCCTCGCCTTCTCCTTCCTGCCCAAGGCCGTCGGGGCGGCAGCCATGTTGGCAGACAGGAAATCCCGGTCGAGAGAGCGGGGCAGGGGGTCGAGGGCGAGGCGGGGGGGGCTGTGGTGGGCGTACACCGACATGCTGGGATGTTCGATCAGCAGGTTCTCCAGGGGGCTGGGCTCCAGGAGGATGGGCTGGCTGCGGCCGGTGAAGCAGGGTGGGGGGGTGACGAACCAGCTCTCCTCCAGGGAGGAGGCATCCAGGCGGAGGAAGCCGCCCTCCTCTTCATCCTCCTCCTCCTCCTCCTCGTCTTCAGCGCCGCCGTCCGGGTCGGTGTCGGCTGTGGAGTTGAGGGAGGTGCAGGAGGCGTAGCGGATGGGGGGGCTGGCCACCGGGGAGGGGACCATCACCAGGTCATCCTCCTCCTCCTCCTCCGGCTCCTCCTCCTGTTGCCTAGCAGCAGCTCCTGAGAGGCCGTCACCACACGGAGAGGAGCAGGCGTCAGCTGCACAAACAACAAGCACAGATTCAATACGAGGTGGAAAATGAACTTCCTGTTTAATAAAGAGGGACAAAGTTTAACAACACAAACAGAGTCATGTGACCTCCTCCGTCCAATCACACGTTTGGCTCTGACAGACATGTTGCACTGTTTCTGATGGTAAACAGAGAAGAGGCGGAGTCAGAGTGTGAGCAGGCTGTAACACCTGTGAGTCACCAGCAGGTGGAGCTGTGATGTCTGCAGCTTCATCACATGTAAACAATCATTATGCTGCTCCAACAGAAACCACAGGCTGCACATGTTTCTGTGTGTGTGTGTGTGTGTGTGTGTGTGTGTGTGTGTGTGTGTGTGTGTGTGGGTGTGTGTGAGAGAGTCTGGTCTGTTGTTTTGATCCGACATCAGAGTCTAATGAGTCACAGAGACACAGGAAGTTAAAGGAGGAGACGCGACACCATCTGAGACTAAAAATAAACCTCAGTCCTCTGAGACGTGGCTTTGACTCCAGCTCTGTTAGTTTCTGATATCTCCCTGTTCCCGCTGCAGCTCCTCTGACCTCTGACCTCTGACCTCCTCTCTATTCACCGTATGTAGCTCGGTGTGTATCCTCCACACCTGAGCTCACACACACACACACACACACACACACGAACCAGTCCTACCCACAACAGGAGTGAGGATCTGCAGAGTCGCTGACTCAGCAGATCAGCTGATCACTTGATCCTCTCACTGTCACCCCCCCCCCCCCCTCCTCCTCCTCCTCCTCCCCCCCACCTCCTTCCCCTCCTGCAGAGGCCCAACAGGAGTTGCAGAGGTCTGCAGAGCACCGACATGCAGCTCTGTTTACACTGTACCAGGCTACGTGCATGATCGCATGTGCACACATGCAAAGCTGCTCTGTGTGTGTGTATGTGTGTGTGTGTGTGTGTGTGTGTGTGTGTGTGTGTGTGTGTGTGTGTGTGTGAGATCTTCAGGAGCTTTAATCCTCCTGTTGATGTGACTCCTCTGACTAACGACACTGCGATAACTCAACACCACAGAAACTGAAGTTCAGTCCTTTTCTATACACACACACACACACACACACACACACACAGGGAGGAACATCTTCAAAATAAAAGCATCTGATGGAAGGTTCAGGAAACAACTGGTTAAAGTGAACGACAGAGAAACAAAAGAAAAACTGGATTAAATCTCAAATTCCTCCAAAAAGGCCGAGGGAGAGACTTTGAGAACTTTTAGGTCTCTGCTGCCTGATTCAACAGGCTTTTATTCTGAAAGGACGTGTTTATTCTCTCTCTCTGAGTCTTTTTTTTCCCGGGCCGATCCAGGACTTTAACAAGACTTGATGAGCGGTTTCTAAGTTTACGCTCCACCTGGGAGAAACCCGACCCAGAGTCCAGGTGTGTTCAGTTCCCTGTCCATACAAGTCCTGGTCCTGGACCGGGCCCAGAGCCAGAACCACCACGGGCCTCTATTTTTACACCTCTGGTGCTTTTGTTCGACCTGTTTACAGGTTGACTTCCATAAACTGCCTCATGCCTCACTCACCCCCTCCCTCCCTCCCTCCTTGTCCTGAACTGGGCCAGCCCCCCCCCCCCCCCAACCCCCATCCCCCCTCAAGTATTAACACAGCCATGGAATCTGACCTGGATCAGGACGAGACGTGGACCAGGACCGGGTCCAGGTGTGTCATATTTCTGTGTACAGTGTTATCGGACCGCTCCGGTGTCTGTGTCTGTTTTGGGGGGTGAAGGGTTTTTTTTGGGGGGGGGTCTGGGTCTGGAAACTTGGTTCCAGTTTGAGCTGCAGTTCAAAAAGTGAAACAGCTTCGTCTCCAACCTGCTCCACGACTTTAACTTCTCCTCTGATACGTTCTTGTATGTTTGCAGTGTAGTGTTGGTGGGTTAGCGTTAGCCTGTAGCTCTGTAGCCTCTGTTAGCTTGTGGTCTGAACGCAGCTGCACGAACATGTGCAGACTTCCTCAGTTCTGAGACCAGGCACCAGCAGCTTCTTTAACTCTGTGTTTCTGTGGCGCAGACGAGCTGATGCTCGCTCAGCTTCTCTGCTCTGGAGGTTTTCACTCCTGTCCTCGCTCCGCTGTAAAATAATGCAAATTTGCACACGTTCTCTTTAGAGGCCATATTGATTTATATCTGTTTATTGATCATTCTTAGATTGTTTTATAGCAGGGTTTGGTTGTGTAGTTTGATTGGTATTTATGACGTATTTGACATTTTGATGAGCTCTGCGGCATTTTATTGTTTTATCTTTTTATGGCGTCTGGCGCTGTGTGAACGGAGCCTGCACTTTTTACCTGAGCTGTAAACCTGTAAATCCACCTCAGGGAGACAGAGAGACCAGGACCTGCGTTATAACGGTCGACATCCATGTTTAGCTTTTGCATTTTTGCCTTTTTTTTCTGCATCGTGGTCAGTGAACGCACCATCAGCCAGTACATTAACAACATCTGGGTCTGAGGATGAACCAGAGGAAGAGTCTCGGTCTCTGGTGTCCTTGACTCACCCAGGTAGTTGACTAAGATCCAGTCTTCATCGTCCTCCTCCTCCTCCTTCCTGTCTCCGGGTCGGCTGCATCGGCTCAGCTCCTCCACGTCGTCCCCGAACAGAGCGCTGGCGAACCTCTGGAACATCCCTGGGCGTCCGGCACGGGCGGAGTGAGGCTGAGGGAGGGAGGGGCGGGGCGCAACACGGGGCGACGGCGAGGAGGAGGCGTGGCGGGCGCTTTGGTCATCAGCTGCGGGAGGGAGGCTCCGGAGAGGTGATAAAGTGCATCAATAAGGTCATGGATCATCTGAGGGTCAGAGGGCCAGACATGGCTCAACGTCAGGGTCCAGTTCAAATGTAGAAGAAGAAGAAGAAACCCTGAGAGAGAGAGAAAAAGAGGGGGGGGGTCATTAATGATCCAACATGGCGTCCACACCATCTGAACAGTTCCAGACTCTGACCTGGTCTGGTCTGGTTTTTACCAGGATCACAGAGACTTCTGGTTTAACATCAACTTTGTATTGTTAATGGCTGCAGGAGTTTAAATTTCAACCACCAGGGGGCAGCACAACAAACTACAAAACACCTGGATACATTTCCACCTCCAGCTGCTACAGATCAACATCTGTGGAGGTATGTTCATGTCACCTGGTGAATCTCAGTACTCCCTGTCTTCTCTACGGTGTCCCTGAGGGGTCAGTGTGCTACGTTCTGGGGACACAATAAAGTGAGGGACCAGTCTGGGGCGTTCAGTTGTTCTTCTTCTTGACTTTAGACGTTGTGCAGACGGCTGCCTGTTAGTGTTGTTAAACTGATGAAGAAGTTATTTTCTAACTTTGCAGCATGTCTGTGTTTTGAGCTTCCTGGGCCACCGTAGCTTTTGGCTCTGTGTTTGGTCTCCACCAGCTGCATCACATCACATCACATTTAACAAAGTGTTATGACATTAAACACTAATTAAAGCTGCCCGGAGACGAGTCTCGATCCGACCGCAGGGAATTTTCCTTCTAAAATAGATCCAGAGAATCTGAGAGACATGATCCAGTTACCCTGCTGGTCCTGACGGAGACAGAGACGGAGACAGACACAGAGACACTTCCTGCTCCAGGGAAGAGACGGAGGAGCTGTTAGTTTGACCTGATGTTCAAGTGTAAATATGAAACTTATTTTTCTCGTTACATGCAGAATCAGCTGCTCGTCACTCGTTCCTGTCATGTGATGTTTTATCAGAACCACAGGCTCGTTACTTTCATTATTGATCAGTCTGATCAGGTTTTTTTTACTCTTTTAATCACCATTTCAGCTTTAAAACAGAAGATGCCTTCGACTGTTTGTCCTGACAGACATTTCCACTGTTTCCTGATGATTCACAGACTGAACAATAAATGAATGAACTGATAACTGATAACATTTATTGATCGGCTGCAGCTCCTGTTTATAAAACCAGTGGAGAAGCTCAGCTGCTGTTTAACGTTTACAGGCGCTGCTTCACCTGCTGGAGCCTGACACACACACCAGTGGTCACACACACACACACACACATACACAATATGAGGCTCTAAGTCAATCACCACCACGACACTGAGGCAGGATTCATTTCCTGTTTGGTCTAATGGAGTCGAGCTGCAGCTGCATGTTCTTCACTTATTGATCTGACACCCCCCTTCTAAGTGTGTGTGTGTGTGTGTGTGTGCGTGTTGCATTCAATGGTAAACACAGAGGCGGAGCCTGCAGCTCTCTGTACAGTCTCAGTATTTCACACTGGGGATGCATCAATAGACAGAATAAGAAGTGATCTGTGTCACTGTCCCTCTGCAGCTGCTGCATAAAGACGGTGGGGTGGGGGGTGGGGACATCATTTGGCACAATGTCCCTGTATTAACGATGTGCCCCCCTCCTCCTTGCCCCCCACCCCCTCCACTCTAAACGTCTCCCTCTCTGAGTTTATAAAAAGGCTGATGCTCTTATTTAGTGAAGCTGCTGCAGCAGATTTGTTTCCTGATTTCAACCCTGAGCTACGACTGTCAGGCTCTGATCAAACCCATAAACAGCCTGCAGACACGACCCAGGGCTAAAAACAACACAGCACCTGTCTGTGTGTCTCAGTGTGTGTGTGTGCAGAATAATTTTAACAGTTAATTTAATGGTCTCTTTATAAATAAGAGTTTGCTGGACTGATGAACTCTACAAACAGAGCCTTGTGTAAATACATTAACTGTTAATAAAGATCATTCAAAGTTATTTACAACATCCATAACATGTGTTAAAACGAGCTTCTGTGTTGTTTTTAAGGGTTAAAGGATTAATATTGACTAAAAAGTGATCATATATCACTGATCAGTTATATTCTTCACTGGTTATTATCAATAATGTCAGTGATTTTGCAGATACCAAGTATGAAGAGCAGCACAGCAACATAAAATCACCCTGACCAGGTGTTTTTAACTTTATAAATCCAATAATATTGATGAATAACAAGTCAAACATCCTGTTTCACGCCCTGTGTGTGCAGCTGTACTTCTCTGGGGTCAAAGCAGAGGCTAATGTGGAGTTTTATTCTGGATATAATGGTTTAATTTCAGGCTGGGTCTTTACAGTTTAAGCTAGCTGCCTGTCCTCGCCACTAGGAGGCGCACATGGAACTTTTTTCCCCCTGAATACAAGCTGAACCCTGGAATTCCAGTTGTCCGTGTTTTTTCTCCTTGCACTTGAACGCGCCCTCGGTTCAAATCGAACGACGACGACTCAAGTCTCCAACCGCCCGCGGTGGTGGTGGTGCGTTTAACGCCTGTCGCTCCGGCTCGTATTTCTCTGTTGTCATATTCATTACACGTTTAAGAACGGGAGGAGGAAGGAAAAACATGGGGGGGGGGGGGGCTTGTTTCTCGTGCGGAACAAAAAGCCAAACTCCGCCTCTGTGAACAGCGAGCAGCAGCTGTGACTGAAAACAGAGAGGCGGTGGTTTTTATCGGACGGGCTGATAATCTGCTCCACCTGTTCCTCCTCCGGCCTCAGAGACACATTCCGGGCGTAAACGCTTCAAATATGAATATCATCGTGATAATCAGCAACACACACACACACACACAAAGGGAGGACTGATCCGGGCCTGAGTCAAGGCGGGCTGATGTGGTCGAACGGGTCATGACTGAGTTACGACTGACATGCAAGTGAACGCATCTGTTACATCACACACTCATCGTTTATTCAGCCGAGGATGAAGATCGACTGTGAAAACAGATGTGACATAAAACCCCTCCAAATCTGACCCGGGGTCAGTTCACAGGCCGCAGGATTACACTCCTCCTAATCAGGGATGTGCGGGTGGATAAAACAAACACCACACTCGGGTTCGCTAGCGAACAGGACGAGCGTCAACCTGCAGGAGCCAGTGTGTGTCTGTTGTGTCTTTGTTGACCGGAGTGATGATGATGTTTAGGTTGAAAAACCTGTCGATTATTGCTGCGTATCGATACTTGAAGGTCCGTGAGAGTGAGCAGCTCCAACAGCTGCGAGGAGACGAAACAAACCCCGGTTCAACAAACGACACAAACTGATTTTAACCGACGTTTTCATGAAGCGAAGAACCGACGGTCTCAGCTGGTCTCAGCTCTTTGTCATGTCCGGGCAGCGCGCGACTAATCGGCTCACTCCTCCTGCACTAATGTGCTTTACCGGGACAACAACAAAAAGCCAAAGTGTCCGTGTGTGTGTGTGTGTGTGTGTGTGTGCGTGTGTGTTGGTTATACAAAGGGGGGAGAAGGGGAGGAGGCTGTAATCCTACACCGGCAGGGCTGCACCGCAGAGCCGCCCTGTTCAACTTCTGTCCCCTGGAAATAATCAGCAAATTATCTCCATAACACACACACACACACACACACACGCACACACACACACCGTGAGTGTGCCATCATCGTAATAATCCAGACCGGGGTGAGGGGCGAGTTCTCCGGGGTTTGAAAGCTGCTAAGTGTCCCGACAGTCGGAGTCAGGAGGGGGGGGGGGGACAAAGCTGCAGCGAGCCGCGGACACGGACGGAGTAGCTCGTCCCGGAGGGTCGATGATGTGGATCCGCTCCCTCCAGCCCGTGTGGTAGTGATCGTACTCGGAGTGAGAGCTGTGGTGAAGCTGCGGGGCGAAGCTGTGTTTCACAGGAGCCGTGAACGTCACCGAGAGGACAACAAAGAACTCACCTGCGGCCGTAGAAGAAGAAGAAGAAGCTGATGTAAACGAGCTGGATTGAAACAGTCCGTCCGACTGAGGTAGACACGTTACGTTACGTTACTTTTCGAAAAATAGAAAAAAAAGCTGAAGTTTCTTCGCGGAAGAAATAAAGTCCAGGTGTGAATGTGTACATGGAGGCCGGGGGCTCAGCGCGGCTCCGCTCCTCCGTTTCCTCCTCGGCTCCGACTGCTCCTCTTTTGTTGTTGTTGTGGAGCTCCAACAGCTGATCGCGGTGACGTAGCCGCCGGGGAACGGCCTATCAGAAAGGCTACGTTTGGGGAGGGCGCTCGGCCAATCAGAGGCGGCGATACGGGCTGTCACTAACCCACGTGACTGCTCTGGCCCCGCCCCGCCCGTCTGTGTCGGTTGCACCGTTAAAGGACATGACTGGACAAAGATCTGCAACAACAGGAGCAGAAACACACCGACACGACACAGAAACGCACACTTCCGGGTTCAGCTGCGGAACTTCCTGTTTTCTAGGAGTGACCCACTGTCTGTGAACACACCATCATAACACTGGCCCCACCACGGCTTTACATTACAGTACAGTTTAGAAACAGTTGTGCAACATCTGGACACACACACACACACACACACACAGACAGGCTGTGACGTAGAGATGTATTTGTATGTATAGATATGTATTTTAACAGGTTGAATGTGGTTGTGTTTATATTGTAGACATGTGTCAGTGTATGTTATAAACAGTTGGTTCATCAGAACGTGAAAAACATGAAAAAAAAACACGTGTAAACAAATACATTATGTGTAATTATATATAGAGAGAGAGATTATATAACATTATTACCATATATGGTCACAGCATCTCAAACCAAATAAAGCATCACCACACACAGGAGCTGTTTGTTTAACATACACTGATTTTACTGTGAATATTATAAACATATAGCTTCATGAATGCAGAGGGACACACACACATACATAACATGTTGTGTGAAGGAACGACTGTCGAGTGTTTGTCATGAACCGTGTGGAAAAACACACGGAGCGGCAGGAACAACATGTTACCTGGACATTTCCATTCCCAAAGAACAAGGTCAGAGGTCACCTGTTCTCACCTCACAACACTGATAAGACCTTCCTCCTCCTCCTCCTCCTCCTCCTCCTCCTCCTCCTGTGTTACATCACCTCCACTGCTCTCACCTCCTGCAGCTGTTTACAGATGTGTCCACAGGAAATGTCACTTTTCACCGTCAGTGTTAATGTTTAACTTCCTGCACAGAAACCCAGGAACATGAATTCCTTCATTAACAACGATTAAACACTGAATGTTTATTTAAAGAGTTTGTGTGATGACATTCAGTGTTTTTCAGCTTCAAACCACAACACAGTGTGTGTGTGTGTGTGTGTGTGAGAGAGTTAAAGCTACAGTTCAAAAACACACAAGTGCGTCTGAGTCAGTGTGTTACTGTGCCACAACACAACCCGCCCCCACACACACGCACCTGCCACTCACCACATGAATACACAGTATGTTTATGACATATATCAGATTACCACAGTAAAATGTGTGTATGTTGATAGATCAGATCTGATCAGATCAATCAGGTCCGATCAGCAGCTGTACACTCTGTACACTTCAGCCATAAAACAACATCACAGGTTCACTTTTATTGTGGTGAAGTTTTACATTAATCTGGTGTAAACACCAGTTGTGTAACATGTGAAGGAGACAATAACACACACGTCAGTTCCTCACTGTTCTCACAGAGCTACACTCACCTGAGGACACACACGTTATATACGACATATATGTGAATGAATGAAGACGTCAGGTTAACACACACACACACATATAGATCCAGTATAGGTGATATTTTATAGGCTCCCCATGGTAGTCTGAGGATAACTATTCAGCTAGTGTGTGTGTGTGTGTGTGTGTGTGTGTGTGTGTGTGTGTGTGTGAACACAGTGTCCTGTTTCCCGCTCCAACGTCTGGTCACTGTCTCACGTCACAACAAAGCGTTGCCTTTGCTTCCCTCCTTTTTACATAACATTGCTGATGTGACGTTCACTGTCATGTTGCTCAACTCTGTTCTCTGACTGACTGAGGCCCTGCAGGGGTCGACGACCTCCTGTTGTTGTTGTCGCCGTGGAAACTTAATGAGTAACATGATGGAGATATTTTTATGTTTTTTGCCAAGTGGGCTGAGTGAGGCTGAGAGTGTTTGTTCTGAGCAGCAGGTGAGAGTTTGACCTCATGACCCGAGCTTTTTAAAGAGGTGTTGGAGGAAACGATGTGTTCAAAAACCCTGGGAATTATCAGTGTGTTTAATGTAGCTGTTGAGAAGAATCACACCTGAAGAGAAGGTGAAGTGTTTCCATGAAGTGTAACTGTGTCTGTGTTGTCAGTTTATTTAAAGTTGACTGAAGTTTGATTTATAAAATATTCTCAACAAATCAAAATAAAAAAAATGGAAACTACGGTGGCCCTGAGGACTCAAAGCCTGCTCTGCAACTAAAAGACAAACAAACATATAAAACAAACTATACTTTACTGTGGATCATATCATTGTTTTACATGATATGATGTGATGTAAGCTGAAAACTGAAAACATATATCTGTTGGTTTATGTTTGTTTCACATATGTTGGGACAAATAATCACAGACAAGACATTCAAATAAATCAATAATAATCAATAACTGCACATGACATGCACCTCCTCCGTCACCTTCAGTGTGTCCAGGGCTGTAAACACACTCTCAGGTTGCTTCCACCATCTCCTCCTCCAGCTGTTGCCTGTTGCCGCAGCGACGGGTCATGTCAAACCTTGGGGTTAGCGTGTCGTAAACATGCAGAGAGGAATGTGGGCCAGGCCACGTTAACACACTGACCTGTGTGTGTGTGTGGTGGTGTGACGGTTCTAACACACACACACACACACACTCTCTGAGCCTGAAGATAAAAACACCTCTGACACAGTTAAAACTAAAATCGTCTCGTCTCCTCGTTACAACATGAAACTGCTGCGCAGGCTGAACACGTGTTTGTCATCATTATTATATATTAAACACTTAGTGTATATGACATGTTAACATGTCGGCCACCGTCACACGTGACTCAGCTGCACAAAGTGAAACACACAGATCAGGATCCATAAAGAACAAGGTCACAGATAATCAATAAATCAATGAGAAATTAATATTCATGAAAACAGTTTTGTCTAATAAGTTGAACATTCAGGATGTTGTATGTATGTATGTATGTATGTATGTATGTTGCACATACGTGCTCCTACTGTAAATGCACCTAAATGCCACATATAAAAATAATAATCACTGATGTGCATGTATGTTGCATGTGCATGTTGTAAAGGTTCATGTCCACAGGCTCTTTAATGTTTTAATGTTCAGTCTGATCCGTGCAGGGTTTAAAGAGTTAAATGACCTTTGACCCCTTCGTCCTGTTTGTTTCATGTTTGTTCATATAATCATCATTGAATCTCGCTCTCTGTTTCTCTTCCTCCGCTTTTCCTCCTCTTCTGTGTTTCATGACTTCACCTCTATTATTAACTCTCTTTATGAGCTGAGGCCTGGAGGCCGCTCCTCCACTGGACCCGCCCTCCTCCTCCTTCTCCTCCTCCTTCTCCTCCTCTTCCTCCAGCTGATGCAACACAGCAAGACGATGTCACTGTTTCCTGCTCTTTGAGTTTTTTTTTCTCTCCATCACATGGACACAAACAGAAACAGAGAGCTGTGGTGATGATGAGTTCACTGTCATCGCTGTGTTTCTCTCCACAGCTCATTATTACACCATCCATCTGTCACATGTGGATCAGACACCGCAGAGGTTTAACTTCCTCCTGACAAATGTGAAACTGACACAAGTATAATGTTGTACAATGGATATTAAATATGTTCTTTAAACATACATGTTCCTGTATGAAGGAGGAGGAGGAGGAAACTTCCAGCAAACAAAAATGTCTGGTGATGCGTTCAGGTGCATCGACTGGTAAACACAAACACATCGTGATGGATCATCAGAGTTGGAAAACCTTTCTGGACGCCTCAGCTGTAGTTAATCAGGAAGTCAGACCGGAGGTCGGAGGGTTCATGTTCCCTCGTACTGAAGAATGGAAATGTGTTTTTCCATCGACAGGTTTTCATGTGTATTTCTGAAAAAAAAAGAAGAAAAAGACTCAAAATATGTCCAGAGCAGCTGAGGAGTGATCCACAGAGAAAAGGACAGAAAACAAATGATGAGGCGGATAAAAACATCAGATTTATTTTCTGCAGCTTCTGTTTAAAAACCTAAAAACAGTAAACAGTAAAAAAAAAAAAAAAAAACGTAACCAAAGTGAGTTTCACTCTTTAAACCCAGGAGCAGAGAGAAGATGGTGGGATGAGATGACATTATACTGACTCAAACACCTCCTGTTTATGAACAAGCAGCGGTTACATCAAACTCTGGAGAGCAGCCATCTTGTTCTGCTTTAGCATGCTAACGAGCTAGCTCTGGCATGGTCTCATCATTCTCCAATAGTGAGTGACTGTAAAGAAGAAGTAGCTGGTCACACCTGGTTCATTGTAAAAGCAACAAGACTGTTGATGAAACAGCTGCTAATGCTAACATTAGCTATGCAACAATAGTAGAACGTACAGCTAGCTCCTTTAAACAGCACATTATTTGAGTAACGGACCTAACTAGCTAGCTAGCGATGGCAGCGGTCTTCAAGTAGTGTAACGACAACACTAATGATGAGGGCCCAGTCAGCGACTTAAGTACTTTCCAGGATTAAGAAGTAAACAACTGCTAACGTTAGCTATGTAGCAGTAACAAATAGCCCTTTTAAAACAGGGATGTTTCTTTCCTTAGAGTTATAGACCTTTCAGTCATGTTACTAGCTCGCAATGGCTAAAATTACTGCCAAGATTGTAAATGTTAGCATTAGCAGTTTATTGTAAAATGCTGATGCTAACGTTAGCTATGTAGCAATAACTTGGGTTCCCCTTCTGAGACAGCGCACTGTTCATTAAGTGCAAAAAAAAAAAAAAAAAAAGCAGCTAAAATAATGAAATCATTGAAAATAAAATGATTTATTGATTAATTTGAGAGGAGGAGTCGTTTGAAGTCATGATGTCATGTTTACTAATAGCTGAGGTCACGCTGAGGTCAGAAATCCAGCGTTGCACAGATTTGTTTAATTGCATTTTTTTGTGAAACGAGCCACAGCAGCACCAGAGTGAATCACTTCACAGTCAATGAAAGTGTGTGTGTGTGTGTGTGTGTGTGTGAGTGACACACTGACAGCAGCTCGTACTGTTCGGCCTGTTTTGTCTCAGATCAGCTGATCACCAGCAGCTGATGCAACGTCTCTGAGCTTCCTGACGGGTTTTCACACTGACCTGATTCTTCAGCAGCGACGCTCACATTCCTGCAGCTCCTCTGTCACACAGTGTGTGTGTTTGTTTACATGCTGTCAGTCAATCTGCAGTAATACATACATGTAGTATCTGTTACTTGATTGGCTGGTTCCTGTGGTGACAGGTGAGTGTCTGTTTGACAGGTGTGTCCTCTTCATGCACTTCCTGTTTGATTCAAGGCTGTTTTGACCTGAAATCATCCCCTGCAGCAAAATCACTTCCTCGTAGGATTATGGTATTTTTTCATTTCATCAACTGTAATTGTGCAAAAGTTTGCGAAACCTACAACGTCTGGCTCCTCATTGGACGATATTCAGATCTTCAGCAGACCACAGACATGAGGACAGTTTCAACTGATGAAATGACAGCTTAAAGAAAACCCTCGAAGGTGGAGTTGCCAGGGGCTGAAACTTCAAACATCAGTCTGACCTGGAAACAAGACGTGTTTCTGACAAAACACTCTGAATATCAACCTCCAGGGCTGAAAACAGGAACTGCAGTTCCTCTCCTGACCACTAGAGTGAGTCTCCAGCAGTGAGTCAGTCTCCATAGACTCCATAGCCTGGTACAGAAACAGCTTTGTGTCTTGAGTGACAGGTGAGTGAACATATGATTGCTACAAAGTCTCAGCTCCACACAGGCCCCGCCTTTTTGACCATATTTGGAATAAGAAAGAGTTGGGGGTGGAGTCAGACCTCGCCAAGATGGCTTTAGTGGAGCAGCTCACTGTGATCGTCAGAACCCTATGGGCGGAGTCACAGAGACGGCGTCCATCTTTGTTTGCAACCACAAAAACCTGATAAAACAGTATAAATAAAAACAATATGAATATAAATCTCACGACTTCAACGTGACCCTCAGCTCCTCGTCTTGGAGCTGTTCTGATCCTCTGACCTTCCATCTAGCGCCACCTGCAGGTCACTGAGTCGAGACACAAACCAGGCAGAGATTCATTTTTCAGTTCAGACTGAGACCAGACTTTTTCTGTTTATTCTGTGTTTAAACCAGGTGAAAGAGCCTGTTGGTCTCACCTCAGAAACTTTGGTGACATGTACAAAAACAGATACAAAGTTTGTTTTTCGGACTAAAAACACAGTCGTCACGTGTCTGCTGACGTGATAAGTTACAAAGCTGCAGATTTCAGCTGTAAAACGTAGTTTGACATGTTATAGCAGAGTAAAGCGGTGCAGCTGCTGCAGGACGTGACGTGTCCGAGCTTCATCGTGACTTCACTTTCAGACACAGAGTCAGTGCAGGAGAAGAAAACGTGTACAAATCTTTATGTTCCCAACAAATCGTCAAAGTAACAGTCTGTTGTGCAGCTCTGCGGCGTCCCGGCTGGATGCGTCGATTCATCTGTTACCGCGGCAACAAGAAGAAAACCCTCACCTGACCTGTAGTCTGTATCACAAAGCTGCCTCACTGGTTCAGTCTGAGGACGCCCACCTGAAGGAGGCGGAGCTCTTCATCACGGACCAATCATACCAAAAGTATGATGTTAATGAGGGAATCACAGTGATAATTGATCATCTTTACATACTGATCACATATTGATACTCGTCAGTAAAGTATAAAAAGCATCAATAACTGTCTCTACACTGAGGATCTGGAAGATTAAAACGCTGTCATGTGTTCGTTAGTGATTAAAACGGATGTTTCTGATAATATCTGCACTTTTTCTTGAGTGATTTTTAAACTCAGGACTTTAGAGTCGAGTATTTCTACTTTAACTGGTGCAGACGATCAGAGGTCTGCGTCACCAGGGCGATGAATCATGGTCAAACATCTGGAATGTGATGTGCAGCTGTAAACACTTTGACTCTTATGATCAGTAACGACAGTACTGTGATTTTAGGTCCCATGTTCATCTATTGTTTCCACTCTGTTGACACTTTTGTCCACTTCAGGCTTTTGTAGGAACCATGATTCATTTTTTGTCCAGAGATTTGGTTGCCATAGTGATGGACAGGAGCTGATAAACCTGAGTGAAGCTCAAAGCTCCTCTGGATAATTCTGTGGCTTTGTGATACAGACGCTGGGTTCAAAGTTCATGAGCTGACGACCTCGTCCTACCTGGACCCTTTGACCTCTGACCTTCATCATCAGACTGTAAACAGAAGCTGTCTGGAACATCTGTCCAGCTGCTGACAGCTTCTTGTTCAGCACGTCTCCTCAGTGGAAATGTGTCAAGATTAAATTAAGCTTTGTGCAATAAGTGTCCTTGTCCTTGTCCTCGTCGTCGTCTTGGTTACGACCTCCCTGAGCGTGACGGAGACCAGATCTCATCCTGAGAGTCCGAGTCGTCCAAACTAAAGCCCCTCTCTTAGGTTTCTTGGCATTGGCGTTGGCCTGCGAGGTGGCGCCATTGATGTCGGTCAGCGGGACATAGGAATAGTCCCGACGCTCGGGGAAGTGGGCCGACACCGGGCCGCGACAGCCCCGCAGCAGGTGGAGCAGCAGGCTGGCTGATAGCAGGGACGCCATGGTAACAGTGATGATCAGCCATGTTCTCCTGCAGGAGGGAGGAGGAGGGTTAGATGTGAAACTAAAAACATGAAGCAAACAGGGAGAAAGTCAGAGGCTCCTAGATCTGAATATTAAAAAAGGAAAGTAGCTAATTTTCCCACGTCACTCGAATGCATCTGTTGTAACGTTACGTTGGACAAACAGCTGCTGATCTCAGTCTTTAAAGCTGATATTGTTGAGCAGCAGCAACGTCTTTAACCGGAGACACTGTTCGGGTTCTTCTTCTCCACATCTGCTGATCCCGTCAGTGTCACTGTCACTTCCTGAAACCTCTGCTGTGTGTCGGAGGAGGAGGAGGAGGAGGAGGGGGAGGAGGAGGAGGGGGAGGAGGAGGAGGTTGTATAGAGACGGTTACAGTTGTGTTGTTGTGTTGGTCAGAATCAGGTCTGAGCAGAAACTCCACTGTGTCCTGTTACATAAACACCTGTCAACAAAGAGGTCGAGGGTTCACATCACAGTGTGTGTGTGTGTGTGTGTGTGTGTGTGTGTGTATCTAACAATGCAGCGTCTCACTTCCTGGAAACTTTCCATCATAATTTAACAAAAGTCTCCAAAAAAAGCAGCAGTTTTCTTCTGTGCCAGGATCATTTATGTGACGTGTGTTTGTCTGAGTCTCTGGGAAGAAAAACAAAAAAAAAGATCACACCCTGAATCGATTTCACTTCTCTAACTGGTTCTGTTCCATCGATAACAAACAACAATAATACTTGAAAAAATCAACTTGAAAGAAAGTGTTTTATTCTTTTTTACTTTTTCCTCTGGACAAAGATCAAAGCTGATCGACTGAAAATGATCCTGGCAAACAAATCAAGAGAAGAAGAACATGGAGCTTTAACTTTTATTGTTGCTCCTCCTCTGACTGTGTGTGAAATGCTTTATAAATAAAGTTATATTGAAATAAATGAAGTTCATTATCACGGTGGTTGCTGTTGTGGAGCTGGATGAGTGGGTCGGTGGGACAGAGGGTGTGAGGCAGTGAAGCCGAGCAGCAGCTAAAAGCAGCTGAAGGTCAGTTTAAAGGTCCATGAGGTCAGAGTCAGGAGGCCCAGAGGGTTTATGACACACACACACACACACACACACACACACACACACACACACACACACACACATCTGTGTTATGGTAAATAGATATAACAGTGTTTCAGTCATCTGACCACTGAGCCTCTAATCTGAGTCGGTTGGTGGAATAAGGGTTAGACACAGACGAGGGGACCGTCTGCGACAGGAGCAGCTCTTCACAAAGCCCTTCACTGAAACCATGGCAACCAACGACAATCCCTCACTTGCATGTGAAAGGTAAAAGGAGGCTAATGAATGCATCCCAGCGCCGGCCCTGTTTACATGAGAAGCAGAGTGTGTGTGTGTGTGTGTGTGTTGTGATCGTTGTGCCTCAGATTTATTTTAATTTGATTCATGAAGACACTGAGCTTCCTGAGAAAGTGACAGGGAGAGAAGATGAACTGAAGCTGGTTGGTTCAGTGAGGTGAAGAGGTCAAAGGTCAGAGGACAGAGTGGAGTCACGTGACTCGACCCTTTAACACTTACTCTGATAGATAAGGCCGCTCCCTGTGGGCTTCCTCGTCTTGTCTCCAAGACGCCAACATCTGTTTAGCCAGGCAGAATCCAGCTGTGGAGGAGGAGGAGGAAGAGGAAGAGGAGGAGGAAGAGAGGGAGATAGAGGAGGAGAGAAAGAAGTCAATGAAGGAGGGGGAGGAGAGGAAGGTAAACACTTTTGGATGTTCCATTTGTATCTTATAGATCGAACACCTGATCGATTAATTAACAATAATGATCAGTTGCAGCTTTAATGAGCTGATGTCTCGTCCCAGTCTCCCAGTGTTTGGACAGACGCAACAAAGACCAACTGCTTTAACTTCTGCTCTATGCAAATATAACACACACACACACACACACACACAGTGTCACAGTGAGGATGAGGAAGAGGAAGCTGCAAGTTGATAACTGTCGTCTCCTGGATCAACAATTGAAAACAGTAACTTGTGTGTGTGTGTGTGTGTGTGTGTGTGTGTGTGTGTGTACCTCTGTGCAGCATGGTGTTGGTCTCCTTTGGCAGTGTGGCGTTGCAGCTTCCTGTCTGTGGGTCACATGGACACTGGTCGTCACAGCGACACTCCTGAGCACAGGACAGACCGAAGAGACCCAGAGGACACACTGACACAGAGAGCGACAATCAACACACACACACATTTCAATAACACAAAGAAAGAAACACACACACACACACATTTCAATAACACAAAGAAAGAAACACACACACACACACAGGAAGGTTTGATTTCTTTGAACATCGATCAGGCGTCAATAAAACTGAGAGATGGTTTGAACCACATTGAAGCACCGCCCACTCTACTGACATCATCATGAGGACCGCCCACTCTACTGACATCATCATGAGGACCGCCCACTCTACTGACATCATCATGAGGACCGCCCACTCTACTGACATCTGATCACTGTGATCGATCGCTGAGGTGTGAACGTGTAATGCACCTTTTACCTTCTTCACAGTTGTTGCCGTGGAAACCAGGTGGACAGGCGCAGAGTCCGTGGACGGGGTCACAGGAGCCGCCGTTAATGCAGGTGCAGGTTTGGTTGCAGCCGTCGCCATAGGAACCGGGAAGACACTCTATGATGAAGGAAAGACAACCAAACCAACACAAATCATTAGCTCAATCAGCTGATACACAAACAATCAATGATCAGTACAGAGCAAAAATATGAAGGGGTAACCACGGCAACATGTTTACAGATGTTTATTGATTGAACTGATGTCAAAACAATAAACTGATCGATCTGATTGAAAATCTCAAAGTCTTTGAACTTCAGCGGGTCGACCTTGAGCTGCGGACTCTTTATCTGATGACTCAACGCTGGGTTTGGGAAACTGTGAGGTTCCCTCTGTTTTATTGGCCCGATGACAGATCAATAACCTGACAGAGTAACTGATTGACCAGCAGTCAAACAGCTGTTCTGTTTCAGAGCAGCTCCACCTGGGCAGGTGAATCTGTGTAAACAACACGTAGATGTTTCTGACCTGACAGCGACCTCTGAACTCAGACACACATCATCACTAACAAACACGTTCTGCAGAGTTTTCCTTCACAGCTGATGGTTGAAGCGAGACACAGAGACACACTGTGATTGGACGCCTCCCTCTGAGACCACGCCTCCTCCTCCTCACCAGCACTCTGACATGTAACACTGTCGTATGTCAAACATGTTTTCACTATGTTTGATCATGTTTCTGTGGCGACTGTAACTCATGTAAAGTGTGTGTGTGTGTGTGTGTGTGTGTGTGTGTATGTGTGTGTGTGTGTGTGTGTGTGAACCACCACATGTGATTACCTTGGCTGCAGTTCTTCCCTCTCCATCCAGCGTCACACAAACATCCAGCTGCAGCACAGAGACACACAACACTGTGAAACATCAGCTCAACAACAACAACAACAACAATTACTATTTGACAATCAATGGTTTGATTATCTCTGTCCCGTGTGTGTGTGGTGATTCATGAGGATCAGACTGAAGCTCGTACGTACCAGCGGTGCAGACGCCGTGGGGGCCACAGGCCGGGGGCCGACACAGCAGAGAGTCACAGCCAGGGCCCGTCCAGCCCTCGTGGCAGCGGCAGCGTCCGTCCACACAGTCTCCGTGTCCGCTGCAGTCGGACGGGTCGCAGTGGCGCTGGTGGATGCACAGGATGGTGGAGACACGGCGGGCGCAGCGCCACCTGTTGTCTTGTTTACTGTGATGGAGAAAGGAGGATAAAGACTGATCCACATGAAGGTGTGTGTATGTGTGTGTGTATGTGTGTGTGTGTGTGTGTGAAGCTCACCAGTGGTCTGAGGGGTAACTGGCCAGGGAGCCGTCAGTCACGTAGGTGGAAGACCCGCCTCCATCCAGGTTAATGGCGTTGATGACGCCGTACTGCTTCAGGAAGTCTGCCACCTCCCACAGACTCATCCTGCACCACAACAACAACAACAACAACAACAACAACACACTGAACACAGGAAGTGGTGATGGAGACAAACTCTGACACCTGACGACTGTTCACATCTGTCAGTCGACCTCTCTGTGAGTTCACATCACAACCTGCTCCTTTCTGACTGTTGAGTCCATTTGTATCTGTCATTAAATAACATCAGATACCTGAGATAAAAGTTATTCACAAAGCATCTGAGCCCTTAGAGAGCTGTGAAGAGGAGGGAGGAGGCGTAGGATCTTTCTCTAGCGGAGAAGGAAAGGGCAGAAAGACAGAGAGGTCAGAGGAATGTCCTCCAAACACTGACTGACAGTGATTTAATGAAACGCTTGATGATGGATGAAGCGATGTCCACATGTTGCAGACTCACACACACGGACGTTCATGGACACAGCAGGTTTTCCAGTGTTGCTGATGTAACTGATCGGACAATGATACAGTAATTTGCTGTGCCATGTGTCTCAGTCTGCCTCTTGGCTTTCGCTGTAACTCTCAAACTATCTGTAACTTCTTTTAAATCTGACAACGATTTATTGAACTTTGTTAAGTTGCTCATGACATAAGATTGTCTCAGTCCTGTGATCGGTGGACTTCACTGTCACTTCATCACTATGAGTGCATTTGGGTTTTTTCCCCTCCTTTCTTCTAACAACCAATCAGAGCGAGAGTCGTACCTAGCAACAGGGTCGACCCCGCCTCCTCACTAAGATCAAAGTTTCTGTCCCCTCCTCGCTCAGAGTTGTTCTCAGAAACTTCCTCATCACTCTTAAGCTAAGAGTCCTTTCTGGGAAAGTTGAGGCTGAGTCAGGAGCTCCCTGAGAGTCTCTGTGATGTTTGTGTTCTCTCTTCATCCTGCAGCTGGATCCTTCAAGTTCACATCCTTCACATGAAACCGTGACACTCAGTGAAGATGTTGAGACCTGCTGAGACACTGTGAGTGTGTGTGTGTGGAGTACAGTGTGTGTGACGGCCTCTCCATCACTCAGATCCAGAGACGAGGTCACAGCTGGTTGGACGTGTCTAATCCAGTGGAGACATGTTGAGACGTGACTGAAGCTGGATCATTAACAGCAACACATTGACCTCAGTGTGATCAATAAGACCGATCGGTGGAGTGATCAGTCAGGGTTCATGTCATGTTCATCCTTCATGCTTCTCATTGATCCCTGTCACTTCCTCTCCTGTTATCTACAGATTTTTTTCCCATGATGCTTTGCTGCCTCTTCCTTGTGAACGTGACATGTTTTAGTCTCTGGCCTGTTTCGCTCTTACAACATTAAACCATGAGGAAGAGGAGCAGACAGGATGAAGATAAGGTGATTGATCTTTGTTTTGTCGTCTGTCATGTTTTTGTGATGAGGCGTTCACTGTCCTCTCGGCTCGTTCACCTGATCAGATACTTCTGGAGGTTTTTCTACATGATGTTAATTTCAGATGATGTGTTCAACAACAACATGCAAAACCAGACCCTGTGTATCTAACTCTCTGTTAATGGAGTAAATGATCACGTCTTCACTCTCTCTCTCTCCTTCTCCTGCTCCACAGACAAACCGACTCTCTCACCGGCAGGTAAATAAAAACCAATACACACAGCTTTGATGTTATTGACTTCAGTAACTGACCCTCTGACCCCTGTTTGTCCATCGATGTGGAACAGGATCAGTTTTCCCTCGGCATCGTGGCCGACCGCCGTCCGAGCCGACACCACGTCCACAAACTCGTGGAACGCACCTGAGGAGGAAAAAGAGACACAGGTGTTAGTGACAGTAAAAGGACTACACAGGTACACTACATCAATCTGAACCAGGAGGTCTGAGACCCCCAGAGACCTGACCTCAGCATCATGGAGTCAGTTTAAAGGTCACATGGACAAAGACGTCTGGACAAACCCAGAACCTGAGGAACCGTGAGCAGAAGAGATGGAGAACAGGCCACAGGTACTGATGGAGTTTATTAGAGGAAACCTGCTCCAAAGCAAACACCAGGATCCCAGCAGAGTGTGTGTTCAGCCCGAGTCTGGGAAAACTCCTCCTCATCTGTCTGTTTCACAGTGTGTGTGTGTGTGTGTGTGTGTGTGTGTGTGTGTGTGTGTGGTGTCAGGTCACAGACAAGTTTCTGTGTTATGCAAACATTAAAGCACAGAGATCCTGTTCCACTTAATTACACCTGCACTGATCCACCTCCAGCTGCTGCCTGCGAGAGCAGCTGATCCTGGACCAGCCTGCGGAGCTGCGTACCTGTGGAGCTGCGTACCTGTGGAGCTGCGTACCTGCGGAGCTGCGTACCTGTGGAGCTGCGTACCTGTCTCCTGGGTCTTGTCACACTCGGCCTCCAGGCTCTGGTTGATGTAGACCTCTCCGTTCCTCAGCAGCCACACCACACCACTGACCAGCTGGACGAACGGGTTGGACTGGTCCTGGACTTCCTCCAGGGACAGATACCTGGACGGACAGAGGGGAGACAGAGAGTCAGGACCGTGGGATCTGGTCCAGACTGCGAGATCTAAAAAGTATGAGTGGGTTTATAAATGAAGTATTGTTACTACATCAGATTCCTGAGCCAGCTCTCACAACACAGACCTCATACATGTGTCATTCACTGCATAACAAGCATCATGTTTACTGTGTTGTAATTGTTTAGGAGTTCACTGTCATGATGTACAACATGTTGTTCATGTGTTGTCTTTAGGGTGTTTGGTTTCCATGGTGAGCCGTTGGTGTCCTGGATGTTTTCCTGCACTCTGAGCTCATTTCTTCACACTGTGACATTAATAACTTGTCTAAATGATGAAATCCTCAAACCATCAGCCTGATATTTAAACCTTCACGTGCTCTGAACACATCTCTGCTCTGTCTGGGCCACACGTGAATGGGTCGTTTCTGACAAGAGCGCGGCCCGGCCCGGCTCGGCCCGGCCCTGGACCGGGGACCACAAGTCTGGTTTCTGTGGGTGGTGCAATGTTTTCTATTTTAAACTGAGGAGGAGGTGGTTTGTTGTTGGAGCGAGCGACAGGTTCAGGACAACATGCTGAACACTGGAGAGAGTGTGTGTGTCCTGGAAAACGCTCCTGAAACCGTGGTAACCAGCTGTCACTCATCATATGAAAAACTTTCCCATGGTTCCACAGGTCCTTGAGAAGGTGAAGCAGATCCAGGATCTGCAGGGAGGCTCCAGGGTCAATGATCAGATCTTCATCATTGAAACTGAAACACTGACCATCACCTTCGCTGGCGTCGTTATTCTGAGTGAACATAATTGGATCAGTAAAGTAATCCACTCTGCATTAATGATGGTTACCATGGAAACGCTGACACAAAGTAATGGAGGACCGTTAAGAAGTTGTGACAGAAAGTTGAGTTTGTAGCCGGAGAAGAAGTAGAAGGTTCAATAAAATGACATCATCAGAGTCCAGATGAGGTCCAGGTCCAGGTCCAGGTCCAGGTCCAGGTCCAGATCAGCTTCTCCTTTAAGAGCAGAACTGAAATCACTGGTCATGTGTGTGTGTGTGTGTGTGTGTGTGTGTGTCCATGTTTGCTTTACGTCTTTATCAGACATTGATTCTCTCTGGGTGTTTGACCTGAACGGTCACAGAGACGCTGAATCACGGAGGACTTCCTGGTAACAAGTTTAACCCTCTGAGCTCCACACAGGTTTCTATTAATAACTCTGAGACAACACACAAACAGAAGCATGAAGTGAAACAGTAAACAAAAACAACACAAAAACAAAGTGCTGACTCACTTTTCATCTCATATTCAGATGACGACTCAAAGGTGGAGCCAGAAATCTCCAAAGTAACTACACAATCTCACGTGTGTGTGTGTGTGTGTGTGTGTGTGTGTGTGGACCTCACAGTGGAATAAAACCAGCTCTGTCCTTCTGACTAATAAAAATCTATTGAACTCTGTTTGTATATATTTGTCTGTGTGTGAAGCTTCACTGACTCATGTTGACTTGAACTCGTCTGTGTGTGTGTTGTTGTGTTGTTGTGCTGTGTGTGTGTGTGTGTGTGTGTGTTGTTGATCCTCTGCTGTACGCCACATCATGAAACCAGTGTGAACAGGAAGTCACTTGAATGTTGCAGATGTGGTTTTCACTTCAGACTAAACCTGAGACTGATCCTCCCTTAGTGTTTACAGATGAACTGCGCACACTCTCGTGCCTTATCAAAATAAAAGCCCTCAGTATTGTGATCTCACAGCTTCCTCCTGGTTGGACTTCCAGGAGTTCTCGTGCCTGATGATGTTTTTAAACTTGTTGGACTGACTCTGGATCTCGTACCCGAACACGAGGGTGCCGTCCCTCCTGATTCCAAACTGGGCGTTCTGCACGCCGCCGCTGTCCTGCACCCTCTGCCCGTTGCTCACTATGTTGCCATGACACTCGCCCGTCCCCGTGTTGAAGAAGCCGGCGTTCTGGGCGTACAGACACCCGGCGGCCTCAGCCGTCTCCTCCACCGTGGCCCTCTGCTTCATCCCACAGCCGCCCGGCCCGCCCGGCTCCAGCACCGACACCGTCCTCAGTGGGTCATGGACCACCGTGATGTGACCTGGGAGCAGAGACGCAGCAGATCGATGCAGAGACTCCTCAAACAAACACCGTCGTCATCATCAGGGCGATCAATTTATAACGTATATCACTGACCGTAAACATATCTGGAGCGGCCCGGCACGTCCGTCACAAACACGGTGGACTCAGCCAGAGGAAGTCCGCTGTGGTTACTGGACGACCAGATCTCATGGGTGGTGTTACCATGAATGGTCGGCTGACAGTCTCTGACGTGGCGGTGAGAGTGGGAGGGGCCATGGCCACGGACGTACGGCAGCAGGACGTCATCGTCCAAAGAGACTCTACAAGAGACAAGAGAGAAGATGAGTATACATGCATATATATGTATATATATATACATATATTGACACACACATGTACATATACAAAGCAATAAATAATAAACTGATGACATGGCGTCTGGTCTCAGCTGTGAGCAGTAAAAACCACGCCACCTCCCTGTCACCCATGTATCTCACCTGCTCTGCTTCACCTGTACAACACATAAGCCCCTCCCACCATCACCACCACCTAAATATAAACAAGTGTAGACACACAGAGACGGTGGACGGCTCTGCAGCTGCATTCAGGCTCTCTGCAGAGTTCACAAGAGTGAACACAGAGTTTAACCTCTGTTTCTGGTCTGTTGTTTGACAGTGACAATCCATCCAGTCCAATCACATGTTGACACAGGAAGCAGCTCCTCACAATGATCTGACGATAATAAAAAGAGAAGTTTAGACAAGTGGATGACAAAGAAGGCCTGGGTTTTATTTTGAAGGATTTTATACAAGCTGAAAGACAACAACAAACCGTCCAGAGCTTTGTTTACCAAATAAAAGCCTTTAAATAGATCCTGTGAAACACAGAGTCAGTGACCTGCCGAACCAGCTGCCGTTTCTTCAGTTAAAAACATAAACACACTTTGTCAATAAAGTTTTTTTTTTTTCCTAAAGTTGCCAGAGCTGGATATTATATCTAAATCCCACAGTTATAAATGACCAACGCTGCACCGGAGGCCTTTGCTTTGTTTGAATGAACGCTGCTCACTGTCCATGTTGTTTTGGAAAAACACAAAAAGCCAAAAGGAGGAGCAGCTCACGGTGGCAGCGGCGCTCAGACGTGGCCGAGCCGGTATCAAAACATCCTGAAGTAAATCAGGCGTCTTATCAGCTGAGTGACCGTGAAGAGGAAAAACATTCCCACACACACACACACACACACACATAAACACACACGTCCTCCATGATGGAGGAAAACATGATGAAAAACACACAGCTCTGTGTCTGAGCTCAGGAATAACTCTGTGTCGACTCGTTTCATCATCACATGGAGGAATGTGTGGAAACAGTGTATGTGTGTGTGTGTGTGTGTGTGTGTGTGTGCTCTATCTGCTTCCTCTCTTCATTGTGTTAGTGTTGACTTCCCTCCCTGACTTTCTGTGTGTGTGTGTGTGTGTGTGTGTTCGACACCTTTAAAATGTCAAAAATGATGTTTTCTGAAAGTAAACAAATGAACGAGTTGCATTTGATGAGACGCAGCAAACGAATCACAGTTAGCTCAGACGACATGGGACGTGACTTCACTCTGCACTTTTCCAGACAGGACATGTTGAGCAATCGACAGAGAAAAATATATGAGAACCACTTTTCTTTTTTTGTACGAAGCTCGTTGTTTTCCATTTGTACGTCTGTGGACTTTTTTCTTAGAATTTTTATTTATCCTGCAGAAAAACAAAACCCTGATTTCCAAGAAGCCGAGGTAACATCTATAAATATCTGATCTTTTCCGATCGATGGTCCAGAAGCCAAAGACATCAGATCAATGCAACTTCTCCTCCTGATAAACTCTGAATAACGAGTCTGTTGTTGATGCAGATAATCAGCTCCATGTTTCTGCACAGGCTCCAAAAAATAAATGTGTGAATAAATGTTGAGCCGCAAATAATGATTGTTTTCACTGCAGATTAATCTGCAGATTTTTCAAATAAAAACAGCAATAAACTTTGGTCACGGAGCATTTCTCCTGGTGCAAAGACACGTTGCATGAGTTAGAACGGGCACAGACACTGGGTGTGTTTTTCTTTCAGGATGCTGGAGACAAAAACATCAGCGTGATTCATAAATGTTGATGTAAACAATCATTAACTCATTAAATATGACATTTGAAGGCTGCATTTCTTCACTGTCTTGTCTATAAAGTGTCTCAATGCAGTTGAAAAGCAAAAGTTTATAGTCATTTATTTATAATCTGTAAATTCTCACACTAACAATCATTACATCACATATACTTTTGATTGATACTTTCTGTATTGGTGCATGAATTAACTTTTTTTTTTTTTTTTTTTTACAAATCCAAAATGCATTGACATATATTTTGTCTAAGCTAACAGACTTGCATTTATGCATTCTTTGTTTACCTGTCCAAGGGCAACAGACACTCATTAGCTATTGCCCAACTCTGGTGTAATTACATTTCGTAACTGTGTGCTGTCCCTGCACAAATAAACTGTATTACATTATATTATATTATATTATATTATATTATCATAAATATTATTATAAATTAAATTAATACATAAAAATAAAAAATAAATTAAATTAAATTAATGCTGAAGAAAAACAAATGAGTCTTATTTTAATGACGTCAGAGCGGCTGCGGTTGTTTGACACAGCGGCGCCATCTTGTGGCCGGAGTGTTGAACTGCAGTTACACGTTTATAAGAGGAACTGTCACTTTGAAGAGCGAAACTAAAACATGATGGTCACAAGTCTCAGCTTGATGTGACTGTTGTCTGACCAGCCGTTATCTACAGTTACTCACCGTATCACACTGTAGTCATATGACAGATGTGGAAAACAAACAACAGTCAGCTAGTTCACATTAATGCCATTTATACTTTGAATTACTTCTTTTAAAGGTTAGTAATACAAAGATTAAGTCGCTTCTTTACGTCTGGGGTCTTTTCGCTTAACAACATACTAACAGGAAGTTACTTTCTTTCCTTAACTGTTAGTTGTTGGGAGCTGCTGCTCAACAGCTGGCAAGTTCAGTTAGCATGAGTTTACTTGGTCAAATAAACTAAAACAATCATTACAGGTTAATTACATTTTGTCAGAGTCGTCTCCAGCTCAACTTTGACTAACTTAGTAGTTAGTTATAAACATAGGAAACAACATTAGACAGGCTCGTCTCGGTCCTCAGGCGTCAGGCTAACAAGCAGCTAACGGCTAGCTAAGATTAGCGGTTTGCTCGAACCGGATCCAGCGCTCTTACCGGGTGTTCTGGGTCTCGGACAGCCGGACGCTGAGCCACAGCAGCAGCCACACACAGGAACATTTCACCGACACTGCTGCCATATGAAGAGGACAACTACCCCGCCAGACTGCCCTCTCCTCCTGCTGGTTCCCACGTCATCCAGCTCGGCTAACACACGACCGGAGAGTAAACACAGCGACACGACTACGACTTCCTGTTACTCTACAAAATAAAACCAGTTTACATGCATGACTATAACGATCTTTATAATGCAAAAAGAATTGTTTTATGTTGTTAGTATGGAGCCAATGTATCGATATATGAAGTGTAAAAATGCACAGTTGGGAATTCTACAGAACTGAAAATTAGGGATCGACCGACATGGACATTTTAGAGCCGATACCGATACAAATTATTAGCTGTCAAGGAAACCGATAACCGATATTTAGAACCGATATTCATTTGCAGTAAAAATGAAAATTTGATGAAATTTAGAATAACACACCTGCAATTAGACTGAATGAAGTATACTCTTTGTTTTTGTCCAAAAAGACAAAAAAGAGGGAAAATGTTAAAAAAATATATATTTATTTACATAATATTACACAATAATACAACATAATAATCTTATGATAGCCTATAACATTACATAGAAACAGCATAAAGAGTTTGTAAATAAAGATTAAACTTTAAGTTTCAGTGGTTCCCAGTGTTTTTCATTTATACTTCCTTATTTATTATTATATTTATTATATATGTAGAGAAATGAAGGCATGTTCTGAATCTCAGAACAGTATGTGAACTCTTGTGCTTAGAACTGTATATCATGTTACATAAATAAGAACAAGGCACTTAGCAGAAGCCAACAGTAAAGGCTACGTTACACACCAGCTGTAGCCCAGATGCGACAGTAACACAGATCAGGAAGCAGGGGGGCGGGGGCAGCTAGCCGGAGCCGGGTTAGCTCGCGGTCAGAAAGTACGGGCAGATCTGACTACGCCGGCCACGAACGGAGCCACTCAGCCACACAGCCGTACACACACACAGGCTATACAGACCAGGAAGCGGAGGGGGGGAGCAGCTGGGCGAAGCCGCTGGCTCGCGGTGTAGAGAGCAAGAGCCACGTTGACCGTGAAACACGGAGGGAGACACTCACTCACTCAACCACCCGCTCAAACACTGGCACAGGCTATACAGACCAGGAAGCGGAGGGGTGGGGCCAGCTGGGCTCAGCCGCTGGCCCCCGGTGAGAATAGTAAGTGAGCCACGCTGAGTGGGCCGGACTCAGCAGAGACACTCAGCCACCCGTTCAAACACTGGGGCACACTGTACAGAGCAGGAATCAGGGGGGCGGGGGCAGCTGGCCACAGCCGCTGGCCCCCCGTGAGAATAGTAAGTGAGCCACGCTGAGCGGGCCGGACTCAGCAGAGACACTCAGCCACCCGTTCAAACACTGGGGCACACTGTACAGAGCAGGAATCAGGGGGGCGGGGGCAGCTGGCCACAGCCGCTGGCCCCCGGTGAGAATAGTAAGTGAGCCACGCTGACCGGGCCCGACTCAGCAGAGACACTCAGCCACCCGTTCAAACACTGGGGCACACTGTACAGAGCAGGAATCAGCGGGGCGGGGACAGCTGGCCACAGCCGCTGGCCCCCGGTGAGAATAGTAAGTGAGCGACGCTGACCGGGCCTGACTCAGCAGAGACACTCAGCCACCTGTTCAAACACTGGGGCACACTGTACAGAGCAGGAATCAGCGGGGCGGGGGCAGCTGGCCACAGCCGCTGGCCCCCGGTGAGAATAGTAAGTGAGCGACGCTGACCGGGCCCGACTCAGCAGAGACACTCAGCCACCCGTTCAAACACTGGGCACACTGTACAGAGCAGGAATCAGCGGGGCGGGGGCAGCTGGCCACAGCCGCTGGCCCCCGGTGAGAATAGTAAGTGAGCCAGGATGACCGGGCCCGACTCAGCAGAGACACTCAGCCACCCGTTCAAACACTGGGGCACACTGTACAGAGCAGGAATCAGCGGGGCGGGGACAGCTGGCCACAGCCGCTGGCCCCCGTGAGAATAGTAAGTGAGCGACGCTGACCGGGCCCGACTCAGCAGAGACACTCAGCCACCCGTTCAAACACTGGGGTACACTGTACAGAGCAGGAATCAGGGGGGGGGGACAGCAGGCCACAGCCGCTGGCCCCCGGTGACAATAGTAAGTGAGCCAGGATGACCGGGCCCGACTCAGCAGAGACACTCAGCCACCCGTTCAAACACTGGGGCACACTGCACAGAGCAGGAATCAGCGGGGCGGGGACAGCTGGCCACAGCCGCTGGCCCCCGGTGAGAATAGTAAGTGAGCGACGCTGACCGGGCCCAACTCAGCAGAGACACTCAGCCACCCGTTCAAACACTGGGGCACACTGTACAGAGCAGGAATCAGGGGGGCGGGGGCAGCTGGCCACAGCCGCTGGCCCCCGGTGAGAATACTAAGTGAGCCAGGATGACCGGGCCGGACTCAGCAGAGACACTCAGCCACCCGTTCAAACACTGGGGCACACTGTACAGAGCAGGAATCAGTGGGGCGGGGACAGCTGGCCACAGCCGCTGGCCCCCGGTGAGAATAGTAAGTGAGCGACGCTGGACCGGGCCTGACTCAGCAGAGACACTCAGCCACCTGTTCAAACACTGGGGTACACTGTACAGAGCAGGAATCAGGGGGGCGGGACAGCAGGCCACAGCCGCTGGCCCCCGGTGACAATAGTAAGTGAGCCAGGATGACCGGGCCGGACTCAGCAGAGACACTCAGCCACCCGTTCAAACACTGGGGCACACTGTACAGAGCAGGAATCAGCGGGGCGGGGGCAGCTGGCCACAGCCGCTGGCCCCCGGTGAGAATAGTAAGTGAGCCACGCTGACCGCGCCCTTCTCAGCAGAGACACTCAGCCACCCGTTCAAACACTGGGGCACACTGTACAGAGCAGGAATCAGGTGGGTTGGGGCAGCTGGCCACAGCCGCTGGCCCCCGGTGAGAATAGTAAGTGAGCGACGCTGACCGGGCCCGACTCAGCAGAGACACTCAGCCACCCGTTCAAACACTGGGGCACACTGTACAGAGCAGGAATCAGCGGGGCGGGGACAGTTGGCCACAGCCGCTGGCCCCCGGTGAGAATAGTAAGTGAGCGACGCTGACCGGGCCCGACTCAGCAGAGACACTCAGCCACCCGTTCAAACACTGGGGCACACTGTACAGAGCAGGAATCAGGGGGCGGGGGCAGCTGGCCACAGCCGCTGGCCCCCGGTGAGAATAGTAAGTGAGCCACGCTGACCGGGCCCGACTCAGCAGAGACACTCAGCCACCCGTTCAAACACTGGGGCACACTGTACAGAGCAGGAATCAGCGGGGCGGGGACAGCTGGCCACAGCCGCTGGCCCCCGGTGAGAATAGTAAGTGAGCGACGCTGACCGGGCCCGACTCAGCAGAGACACTCAGCCACCCGTTCAAACACTGGGGCACACTGTACAGAGCAGGAATCAGCGGGCGGGGGGCAGCTGGCCACAGCCGCTGGCCCCCGTGAGAATAGTAAGTGAGCGACGCTGACCGGGCCCGACTCAGCAGAGACACTCAGTCACCCGTTCAAACACTGGGGCACACTGTACAGAGCAGGAATCAGCGGGGCGGGGGCAGCTGGCCACAGCCGCTGGCCCCCGGTGAGAATAGTAAGTGAGCCAGGATGACCGGGCCCGACTCAGCAGAGACACTCAGCCACCCGTTCAAACACTGGGGCACACTGTACAGAGCAGGAATCAGCGGGGCGGGACAGCTGGCCACAGCCGCTGGCCCCCGGTGAGAATAGTAAGTGAGCGACGCTGACCGGCCCGACTCAGCAGAGACACTCAGCCACCCGTTCAAACACTGGGGTACACTGTACAGAGCAGGAATCAGGGGGGCGGGGACAGCAGGCCACAGCCGCTGGCCCCCGGTGACAATAGTAAGTGAGCCAGGATGACCGGGCCCGACTCAGCAGAGACACTCAGCCACCCGTTCAAACACTGGGGCACACTGCACAGAGCAGGAATCAGCGGGGCGGGGACAGCTGGCCACAGCCGCTGGCCCCCGGTGAGAATAGTAAGTGAGCGACGCTGACCGGGCCCGACTCAGCAGAGACACTCAGCCACCCGTTCAAACACTGGGGCACACTGTACAGAGCAGAATCAGCGGGGCGGGGGCAGCTGGCCACAGCCGCTGGCCCCGGTGAGAATAGTAAGTGAGCGACGCTGACCGGGCCCGACTCAGCAGAGACACTCAGTCACCCGTTCAAACACTGGGGCACACTGTACAGAGCAGGAATCAGGGGGCGGGGGCAGCTGGCCACAGCCGCTGGCCCCCGGTGAGAATAGTAAGTGAGCCAGGATGACCGGGCCCGACTCAGCAGAGACACTCAGCCACCCGTTCAAACACTGGGGCACACTGTACAGAGCAGGAATCAGCGGGGCGGGGACAGCTGGCCACAGCCGCTGGCCCCCGGTGAGAATAGTAAGTGAGCGACGCTGACCGGGCCCGACTCAGCAGAGACACTCAGCCACCCGTTCAAACACTGGGGTACACTGTACAGAGCAGGAATCAGGGGGGCGGGACAGCAGGCCACAGCCGCTGGCCCCCGGTGACAATAGTAAGTGAGCCAGGATGACCGGGCCCGACTCAGCAGAGACACTCAGCCACCCGTTCAAACACTGGGGCACACTGTACAGAGCAGGAATCAGCGGGCGGGGGCATCTGGCCACAGCCGCTGGCCCCCGGTGAGAATAGTAAGTGAGCGACGCTGACCGGGCCGGACTCAGCAGAGACACTCAGCCACCCGTTCAAACACTGGGGCACACTGTACAGAGCAGGAATCAGGGGGCGGGGGCAGCTGGCCACAGCCGCTGGCCCCCGGTGAGAATAGTAAGTGAGCGACGCTGACCTGGCCCGACTCAGCAGAGACACTCAGCCACCCGTTCAAACACTGGGGCACACTGTACAGAGCAGGAATCAGGGGGCGGGGGCAGCTGGCCACAGCCGCTGGCCCCCGTGAGAATATTAAGTGAGCGACGCTGACCGGGCCCGACTCAGCAGAGACACTCAGCCACCCGTTCAAACACTGGGGCACACTGTACAGAGCAGGAATCAGCGGGGCGGGGGCAGCTGGCCACAGCCGCTGGCCCCCGGTGAAATAGTAAGTGAGCCAGGATGACCGGGCCGGACTCAGCAGAGACACTCAGCCACCCGTTCAAACACTGGGGCACACTGTACAGAGCAGAATCAGCGGGGCGGGGCAGCTGGCCACAGCCGCTGGCCCCCGGTGAGAATAGTAAGTGAGCGACGCTGACCGGGCCCGACTCAGCAGAGACACTCAGCCACCCGTTCAAACACTGGGGTACACTGTACAGAGCAGGAATCAGGGGGGCGGGGACAGCAGGCCACAGCCGCTGGCCCCCGGTGACAATAGTAAGTGAGCCAGGATGACCGGGCCCGACTCAGCAGAGACACTCAGCCACCCGTTCAAACACTGGGGCACACTGTACAGAGCAGGAATCAGCGGGCGGGGGCAGCTGGCCACAGCCGCTGGCCCCCGGTGAGAATAGTAAGTGAGCGACGCTGACCGGGCCCGACTCAGCAGAGACACTCAGCCACCCGTTCAAACACTGGGGCACACTGTACAGAGCAGGAATCAGCGGGGCGGGGGCAGCTGGCCACAGCCGCTGGCCCCCGTTGAGAATAGTAAGTGAGCCAGGATGACCGGGCCCGACTCAGCAGAGACACTCAGCCACCCGTTCAAACACTGGGGCACACTGTACAGAGCAGGATCAGCGGGGCGGGGCATCTGGCCACAGCCGCTGGCCCCCGTGAGAATAGTAAGTGAGCGACGCTGACCGGGCCCGACTCAGCAGAGACACTCAGCCACCCGTTCAAACACTGGGGCACACTGTACAGAGCAGGAATCAGCGGGGCGGGGGCATCTGGCCACAGCCGCTGGCCCCCGGTGAGAATAGTAAGTGAGCCAGGATGACCGGGCCCGACTCAGCAGAGACACTCAGCCACCCGTTCAAACACTGGGGCACACTGTACAGAGCAGGAATCAGCGGGGCGGGGGCAGCTGGCCACAGCCGCTGGCCCCCGGTGAGAATAGTAAGTGAGCCAGGATGACCGGGCCCGACTCAGCAGAGACACTCAGCCACCCGTTCAAACACTGGGGCACACTGTACAGAGCAGGAATCAGCGGGGCGGGGACAGCTGGCCACAGCCGCTGGCCCCGGTGAGAATAGTAAGTGAGCGACGCGTGACCGGGCCCGACTCAGCAGAGACACTCAGCCCACCCGTTCAAACACTGGGGCACACTGTACAGAGCAGGAATCAGCGGGGCGGGGACAGCTGGCCACAGCCGCTGGCCCCCGGTGAGAATAGTAAGTGAGCGACGCTGACCGGGCCCCGACTCAGCAGAGACACTCAGCCACCCGTTCAAACACTGGGGCACACTGTACAGAGCAGGAATCAGCGGGGCGGGGGCATCTGGCCACAGCCGCTGGCCCCCGTGAGAATAGTAAGTGAGCGACGCTGACCGGGCCCGACTCAGCAGAGACACTCAGCCACCCGTTCAAACACTGGGGCACACTGTACAGAGCAGGAATCAGCGGGGCGGGGGCATCTGGCCACAGCCGCTGGCCCCCGGTGAGAATAGTAAGTGAGCCAGGATGACCGGGCCCGACTCAGCAGAGACACTCAGCCACCCGTTCAAACACTGGGGCACACTGTACAGAGCAGGAATCAACGGGACGGGGCAGCTGGCCACAGCCGCTGGCCCCCGGTGAGAATAGTAAGTGAGCCAGGATGACCGGCCCGACTCAGCAGAGACACTCAGCCACCCGTTCAAACACTGGGGCACACTGTACAGAGCAGGAATCAGCGGGGCGGGGGCATCTGGCCACAGCCGCTGGCCCCGGTGAGAATAGTAAGTGAGCCAGGATGACCGGGCCCGACTCAGCAGAGACACTCAGCCACCCGTTCAAACACTGGGGCACACTGTACAGAGCAGGAATCAGGGGGGCGGGGGCAGCTGGCCACAGCCGCTGGCCCCCGGTGAGAATAGTAAGTGAGCGACGCTGACCGGGCCCGACTCAGCAGAGACACTCAGCCACCCGTTCAAACACTGGGGCACACTGTACAGAGCAGGAATCAGCGGGGCGGGGGCAGCTGGCCACAGCCGCTGGCCCCCGGTGAGAATAGTAAGTGAGCGACGCTGACCGGGCCCGACTCAGCAGAGACACTCAGCCACCCGTTCAAACACTGGGGTACACTGTACAGAGCAGGAATCAGGGGGGCGGGACAGCAGGCCACAGCCGCTGGCCCCCGGTGACAATAGTAAGTGAGCCAGGATGACCGGGCCCGACTCAGCAGAGACACTCAGCCACCCGTTCAAACACTGGGGCACACTGTACAGAGCAGGAATCAGCGGGGCGGGGACAGCTGGCCACAGCCGCTGGCCCCCGTGAGAATAGTAAGTGAGCGACGCTGACCGGGCCCAACTCAGCAGAGACACTCAGCCACCCGTTCAAACACTGGGCACACTGTACAGAGCAGGAATCAGGGGGGCGGGGGCAGCTGGCCACAGCCGCTGGCCCCCGTGAGAATACTAAGTGAGCCAGGATGACCGGGCCGGACTCAGCAGAGACACTCAGCCACCCGTTCAAACACTGGGGCACACTGTACAGAGCAGGAATCAGGGGGGCGGGGACAGCTGGCCACAGCCGCTGGCCCCCGGTGAGAATAGTAAGTGAGCGACGCTGACCGGGCCTGACTCAGCAGAGACACTCAGCCACCTGTTCAAACACTGGGGTACACTGTACAGAGCAGGAATCAGGGGGGCGGGGGCAGCGGCCACAGCCGCTGGCCCCCGGTGACAATAGTAAGTGAGCCAGGATGACCGGGCCCGACTCAGCAGAGACACTCAGCCACCCGTTCAAACACTGGGGCACACTGTACAGAGCAGGAATCAGCGGGCGGGGCAGCTGGCCACAGCCGCTGGCCCCCGGTGAGAATAGTAAGTGAGCCACGCTGACCGGCCCTTCTCAGCAGAGACACTCAGCCACCCGTTCAAACACTGGGGCACACTGTACAGAGCAGGAATCAGGTGGGTTGGGGCAGCTGGCCACAGCCGCTGGCCCCCGGTGAGAATAGTAAGTGAGCGACGCTGACCGGGCCCGACTCAGCAGAGACACTCAGCCACCCGTTCAAACACTGGGGCACACTGTACAGAGCAGGAATCAGCGGGGCGGGGACAGTTGGCCACAGCCGCTGGCCCCCGGTGAGAATAGTAAGTGAGCGACGCTGACCGGCCCGACTCAGCAGAGACACTCAGCCACCCGTTCAAACACTGGGGCACACTGTACAGAGCAGGAATCAGCGGAGGGGACAGCTGGCCACAGCCGCTGGCCCCCGGTGAGAATAGTAAGTTGAGCGACGCTGACCGGGCTGGACTCAGCAGAGACACTCAGCACCCGTTCAAACACTGGGGCACACTGTACAGAGCAGGAATCAGCGGGGCGGGGGCATCTGGCCACAGCCGCTGGCCCCCGGTGAGAATAGTAAGTGAGCCGACGCTGACCTGGCCCGACTCAGCAGAGACACTCAGCCACCCGTTCAAACACTGGGGCACACTGTACAGAGCAGGAATCAGCGGGGCGGGGGCAGCTGGCCACAGCCGCTGGCCCCCGGTGAGAATAGTAAGTGAGCCAGGATGACCTGGCCCGACTCAGCAGAGACACTCAGCCACCCGTTCAAACACTGGGGCACACTGTACAGAGCAGGAATCAGCGGGGCGGGGGCATCTGGCCACAGCCGCTGGCCCCCGGTGAGAATAGTAAGTGAGCCAGGATGACCGGGCCCGACTCAGCAGAGACACTCAGCCACCCGTTCAAACACTGGGGCACACTGTACAGAGCAGGAATCAACGGGGCGGGGCAGCTGGCCACAGCCGCTGGCCCCCGGTGAAGAATAGTAAGTGAGCCAGGATGACCGGGCCCGACTCAGCAGAGACACTCAGCCACCCGTTCAAACACTGGGGCACACTGTACAGAGCAGGAATCAGCGGGGCGGGTGCAGTCTGGCCACAGCCGCTGGCCCCCGGTGAGAATAGTAAGTGAGCCAGGATGACCGGCCCGACTCAGCAGAGACACTCAGCCACCCGTTGAAACACTGGGGCACACTGTACAGAGCAGGAATCAGGGGGGCGGGGGCAGCTGGCCACAGCCGCTGGCCCCCGGTGAGAATAGTAAGTGAGCGACGCTGACCGGGCCCGACTCAGCAGAGACACTCAGCCACCCGTTCAAACACTGGGGCACACTGTACAGAGCAGGAATCAGCGGGGCGGGGCAGCTGGCCACAGCCGCTGGCCCCCGGTGAGAATAGTAAGTGAGCGACCTGACCGGGCCCGACTCAGCAGAGACACTCAGCCACCCGTTCAAACACTGGGGCACACTGTACAGAGCAGGAATCAGGGGGCGGGGGCAGCTGGCCACGGCCGCTGGCCCCCGGTGAGAATAGTAAGTGAGCGACGCTGACCGGGCCCGACTCAGCAGAGACACTCAGCCACCCGTTCAAACACTGGGGCACACTGTACAGAGCAGGAATCAGGGGGCGGGGGCAGCTGGCCACGGCCGCTGGCCCCCGGTGAGAATAGTAAGTGAGCGACGCTGACCGGGCCCGACTCAGCAGAGACACTCAGCCACCCGTTCAAACACTGGGGCACACTGTACAGAGCAGGAATCAGGGGGGCGGGGGCAGCTGGCCACGGCCGCTGGCCCCCCGTGAAATAGTAAGTGAGCGACGCTGACCGGGCCCGACTCAGCAGAGACACTCAGCCACCCGTTCAAACACTGGGGCACACTGTACAGAGCAGGAATCAGCGGGGCGGGGGCAGCTGGCCACAGCCGCTGGCCCCCGGTGAGAATAGTAAGTGAGCGACGCTGACCGGGCCCGACTCAGCAGAGACACTCAGCCACCCGTTCAAACACTGGGGCACACTGTACAGAGCAGGAATCAGCAGAGACACTCAGCCACCCGTTCAAACACTGGGGCAGACTGTACAGAGCAGGAATCAGGGGCGGGGCAGCTGGCCACAGCCGCTGGCCCCCGGTGAGAATAGTAAGTGAGCGACGCTGACCGGGCCCGACTCAGCAGACACTCAGCCACCCGTTCAAACACTGGGGCACACTGTACAGAGCAGGAATCAGCGGGGCGGGGCAGCTGGCCACAGCCGCTGGCCCCCGGTGAAATAGTAAGTGAGCCAGGATGACCGGGCCGACTCAGCAGAGACACTCAGCCACCCGTTCAAACACTGGGGCACACTGTACAGAGCAGGAATCAGCGGGGCGGGGGCAGCTGGCCACAGCCGCTGGCCCCCGGTGAGAATAGTAAGTGAGCGACGCTGACCGGGCCCGACTCAGCAGAGACACTCAGCCACCCGTTCAAACACTGGGGACACTGTACAGAGCAGGAATCAGGGGGCGGGGGCAGCATGCCACAGCCGCTGGCCCCGGTGACAATAGTAAGTGAGCCAGGATGACCGGGCCCGACTCAGCAGAGACACTCAGCCACCCGTTCAAACACTGGGGCACACTGTACAGAGCAGGAATCAGCGGGGCGGGGGCAGCTGGCCACAGCCGCTGGCCCCCGGTGAGAATAGTAAGTGAGCGACGCTGACCGGGCCCGACTCAGCAGAGACACTCAGCCACCCGTTCAAACACTGGGCACACTGTACAGAGCAGGAATCAGCGGGGGGGGACATCTGGCCACAGCCGCTGCCCCCGGTGAGAATAGTAAGTGAGCCGGATGACCGGGCCCGAC
Organism: Caranx ignobilis; assembly: GCA_021432705.1. Lineage (NCBI taxonomy): Eukaryota > Metazoa > Chordata > Actinopteri > Carangiformes > Carangidae > Caranx > Caranx ignobilis. The sequence continues at coordinate 137,427 of JAFHLA010000165.1, forward strand.
TCAGCAGAGACACTCAGCCACCCGTTCAAACACTGGGGCACACTGTACAGAGCAGGAATCAGCGGGCGGGGCATCTGGCCACAGCCGCTGGCCCCCGGTGAGAATAGTAAGTGAGCGACGCTGACCGGGCCGACTCAGCAGAGACAGTCAGCCACCCGTTCAAACACTGGGGCACACTGTACAGAGCAGGAATCAGCGGGGCGGGGGCATCTGGCCACAGCCGCTGGCCCCCGTTGAGAATAGTAAGTGAGCCAGGTGACCGGGCCCGACTCAGCAGAGACACTCAGCCACCCGTTCAAACACTGGGGCACACTGTACAGAGCAGGAATCAGGGGGCGGGGCAGCTGGCCACAGCCGCTGGCCCCCGTTGAGAATAGTAAGTGAGCCAGGAGACCGGGCCCGACTCAGCAGAGACACTCAGCACCCGTTCAAACACTGGGCACACTGTACAGAGCAGGAATCAGGGGGCGGGGACAGCTGGCCACAGCCGCTGGCCCCCGGTGAGAATAGTAAGTGAGCGACGCTGACCGGGCCCGACTCAGCAGAGACACTCAGCCACCCGTTCAAACACTGGGGCACACTGTACAGAGCAGGAATCAG